>NW_026504677.1:0-13912 GCF_026875155.1 Cherax quadricarinatus
ATGTTTTTTTTTGCCAAATTTTCGGAAATAACAAGTGTTTGTGTTGTACAGAGTGTTTTATCCTAAACCTTACAGTATAAAATACAGTACTAACACATAAAAAGTAAAGTAAAACATGAAATACCAAAATAAAACAGAAAAAGTCATTACAAAAATGTTATGTTGATATTCAGTAGTAAAGTTCGACTTACGTCCAATTTGACTTAGGTCCATTTCGACTTACAACCTGTTTCTCGCACCGAACTCGGTCGTAAATTTATCGGAAGTGTGTATAAATATATTATGTATATATATATATATATATATATATTATATAATATATATATATATATATATATATATATATATATATATATATATATATATATTATATATATATATATATATATATAATAATATATAATCTTCTTTCTTTCAACATACCAGCCGTATCCCACTGAGGTGGGGTGGCCCAAAAGAAAAAACGAAAGTTTCTCCTCCTTTTAAATTTAGTAATTTATACATGAGAAGGGGTTACTAGCCCCTTGCTCGTCACATTTTAGCCGCCTCTTACAACATGCATGGCGATAAGAGGAAATGAACAAGAACTATTTAGAAAATTGAAGAAAACCCAGAGGGGTATGTATATATATGCTTGCACATATATGTGTAGTGTGACCTAAGTGTAAGTAGAAGTAGCAAGATGTACCTGAAATCTTGCATGTTTATGAGACAGAGAAAAGGACACCAGCAATCCTACAATTGTGTAAAACAATTACAGGCTTTTGTTTTGCACTCACTTGGCAGGATGGTAGTACCTCCCTGGGCAGTTGCTGTCTACCAACCTACTACTTATAAGATACACACACACACACACACACACACACACACACAGGTAGACAGAAAGACACACAGGTAGACAGAAAGACACACAGGTAGACATAAAGACACACAGGTAGACAAAGAACAAGACAGACACACAGGTAGACATTAAAAAGACACCACAGGTAAAAGACAGAAGAAGACACACAGGTCTACCTGTGTGTCTTTATGTGTGTGGTCAGGGGAGACATGATAACGACATATAAAATACTGCGTGGAATAGACAAGGTGGACAAAGACAGGATGTTCCAGGGAGGGGACACAGAAACAAGAGGCCACAATTGGAAGTTGAAGACACAAATGAGTCAGAGAGATAGTAAGGAAGTATTTCTTCAGTCATAGAGTTGTAAGGCAGTGGAATAGCCTAGAAAATGACGTAGTGGAGGCAGGAACCATACACAGTTTTTAAGACGAGGTTTGATAAAGCTCATGGAGCGGGGAGAGAGAGGGCCTAGTAGCAACCGGTGAAGAGGCGGGGCCAGGAGCTAGTACTCGACCCCTGCAACCACAAATAGGTGAGTACAAATAGGTGAGTACACACACCACACACACACACACACACACACATATATATATATATTTATTATATATACTATATATATATATATATTATATATATATATTTATATATTATTTATATTTATATGCAACAAGATCACAGTAAACAGGTGATTTCAGAATATGCAAAACAACGACTCTGAAAGAATAGAAAAATTCCAAGCGCTTTCGTGACTACTCACATCATCAAGGAACTATAGTTCCTTGATAATGTGAAGTAGTCATGAAGCGCTTGGAATTTCTCTATTCTTCAGAGTGGTTGTTTTGCATTATATATAATATTATATATATTTATATACATCACAGTGGACCCCCGCTTAACGATCACCTCCAAATGCGACCAATTATGTAAGTGTATTTATGTAGTGCGTTTGTACGTGTATGTTTGGGGGTCATGAAATGGACTAATTTCATTCACAATATTCCTTATGGGAAAAAAATTCGGTCAGTACTGGCAACCTGAACATACTACTGGAATGAAAAAAGTTCGTTGAACCGGGGGGCCATTGTATATATATATATATATAGATATATATAGATAATATATATATATATTTATATATATATATATAATATATATAAAATACACATACCACCTACTACAACCTGCTCGACAGACATCCACACACTTATGACCGTGCATCTTGCTAGCTGCTGGGCAGCCTGATCACACCACCACGTACAATATTGACAATACTCCACGCAATGCGTCATGCAGCAGCATCATTTTTGAGTAACCTCCTGTCCGAACAGCACATCATACAGTATTAACTGTCTAACTTGACAGTAAAATTTCACCAGGCCCCTAAAGATGAACTGAATCTTGCACTGTAAATTGTGGCAAGAAAGGCTCTTACTCTCGATCTCATCTATTTTTTTCCCAAAAACAAAACTGTGTTCACATAAACCTGTCAATTATCTACTGCCTTATATATGGTCAGTATGTCTGTCTACTATGTGTCTGTCTTTGTCTAACTGTTTTGTCTTCCTTTCTGTCTACCTGTGTGTCTTTCTTGATCTACCTGTTTCTTATGGCTACCTGTGTGTCTTATGTCTTCCTTGCGTGTCTGTCTTTCTGTCTACCTGTGTGTCATTTATGTCTACCCTGTATTCTGTCCTTTTCTGTCCTACCTGTGTGTTCCTTTTATGTCTACCTGTATGTCTGTCGTTCTGTTCTACATGTGTGTCTTATGTCTACCTGTGTGTCTTTATGTCCTACCTTGTATGTCTTTCTGTCTACCGGTGTGTCTTTATGTCACCTGTGTGTCTTATGTCCTAACCAGTGTGTCTTTATGTCTACCTGTGTTCCTTTATGTCTACCGGTGTGTCTTCTGTCTACCTGTGTTCTTTCTGCTACCTTTGTGTCCATTATGTCTACCTGTTGTCCTTTATGTCTACCTGTGTGGTCTTTATGTTACCTTGTGTCGTTAATGTCTACCTGTTTGTCTTTCGGTCTACCTGTGTGTCCTTTCTGTCTACCTGTGAGACTTTCTCTACCTGTGTGTCTTTCTTACTACCTGTTCTTTATGTCCACATGTGGGTCTGTCTTTGTCGTACCTGTTTGTCTGTCCCGTCTGTCTACCTTGGTCTTTATGTCTAACCTGTTTCTGTCTGTCTACCGTTGTCTTTCTGTCCTACCTTTGTCCTTTCTGGTCTAACTTGGTGTCTTTCTTCCTACCTTGTGTGGCTTTCTGTCTCCTGTGTGTCTTTGCTGTCCTAACTGTGTGTCTTTCCGTCTACCTGTGTGTCTTAGTTAACCTTGTGCTGTCTTTCTGTCTACCTGTGTGTCTTTATGTTCTACCCTGTTGTCTTATGTCTACCTGTGTGGTCTGTTCTGTCTACCTGTGTGTCTTTCGTCTACCTTGTGTCTCTGTCTACCTGTGTGTCGTTATGTCTACCTGTGTCTGTCTTTCTGTCTATCTGTGTGTCTTTTATGTCTACCTGTGTGTCGTCCTTTCTGTCTACCTGTGTTCTTTATGTCTTAACTGTGTGTCTGTCTTTAATTCTACCTGTGTGTCTTTTTGTCTACCTGTGTCTGCCTTTCTGTCTACCTGTTCTGTTTTTATGTCTACCTGTGTGACTTTATGTCTACCAGGTGTGTCTGTCTTTCTGTCTACCTGTGTGTCTTTATGTCTACCGTTGTCCCTTTATGTCTAACCTGTGTTCTGGCTTTTCTGTCTACCTTTGTCTTTCTTTCGACCTGTGTCTGTCTGCTGTTCTACCTGGTGTCGTTTCTGGTCTACCTGTGTCTTTATTATACCTTGTCTGTTTTAATGTCACCTGTGTCTGTCTGTCTGTCTCCCTGTGGTGTCGTCTTTCTGCCTGTGTCTCTGTCTTTCTGCTACCTGTCTGTCGTATGGCTACCTTGTCTGTCTGTCTACCTGTGTGTCTGTCTTTCTGCCACCTGTGACGCTGGCTGTCTTTATTGGCAACCTGTTTTGTCTGTCTTTGTCTGTTTTCTGTCTCAGAGCCACCCATTAAGAGGTGGACCTTGGCTTGAAGATGCATATTAGTAATGATAATAACAAATTAATATCACTGAGGCACATTAAATGTGTATAAACGTTAATATAGACATTTTGGCTTAATCCATCTATGATTTTTTTTTTTCAAAATTATCTAATAAACAAGCGCCATGAAATATAATATTTAACAACACATGAATGTTTTCTGGTCGCTTGACAGTGATCAGGAACCGGTTCCTGTCCGGCTTGTAACAAACAAACAACAAACAACAGCAACAACATTGTTTAACATAACTCTGAGCAATTCTACATTCTCTTTTCTCTCTCATTTATTCATTAAAATCTTGTTTTACCTCACCTCTCAGGTCTACATTAAACTACCGATAATTTTTAGGTAATATGTTGGACAGATTATTATATTATAGCTAATAATAATATTAAATATATCCTATGTATAATTGTAATAATAAAGATTATTAACCCTTTGACTGTTTTCCGCTATAAATACATCTTACGAGCCAATGTTTCTGACGTATAATACTCAATAAATCTGCGCTTCAAATCAATGGGAGAAAGCTGTAAGGCCCACATGTGAGAGAATGGCCAATGAGGTAGTGTGCACCACATAAAAAAAAATCCTGCACACACATTGCGTAAAGAAAAAAAAAACTCTGAACGATTTATTTGGAATAAAACGCCGACTTTGAGTTATTTGCGGATAGTATTTATCCAATTATCCCGTTTTCATTCTTAGGTGATATAATGGAAAACGATATTACAGGAAAAAGAGATGATTTCATTACTTTTAACTAGAAAAAACGACCTTGAAACGAGCTCAAAGTGACGGAAATGTTCGATTTTTTATCCAATGTTCAAATAAAATAAATCACACCACTTCTCCAATACACGTCAACTGGGATCTTAATATTCTTTCACTATGCAACTAAATTATTTATACCATTTTTACAATAATGCAGTCGACTGCATAACAGTAAATTTTGTATTTTTTTGTATGAATAAAAATTCAAAATAAAAGCAATAATAATATAAGAGGCCTAGAAATGTTACAATGAACATGACATATGTTATTTTAAGTCCACGAATGTCTACCTTGTTTATTCTGGACCCTATTTTGAATTGGCATCTTTGTTATTTTGCGTAAAATGCCAACTTTGCCAATTTCTGGATGACCACCATATGGTAGTCCACATTAGTAAATGGAGTTTCTGTACTTCAGCTGATAAGATAAAATGGAGTTCTAAAGAAAAAGCCATGAGATTTTTAGTCAACTGGAACAATGGAATTGGCTGAAAAAAAGGCTCAAAGTCGCGAAATCGCCGATACCATATGTCCCCGAGTCCGCAACTTCCGGACATAATCCCACGAGTTTTTGCGCAAATTTTTCGAACTTTGGTGTATTTAACCATCGGAAAAGATTCTCTATCAGTCAAAAAAAAAATAATTTTTTTTTTTTTTCAAAAATTACGACATAGAATACAGTTTCAGAGAGGGCCTGAAACAGTCAAAGGGTTAAATAGTATTATTATTAATTTTAATGGCACTGGAGCACAATCCACTGTATAGCACATTGTCCTGGATTTTTTGGTTATCACGAGTAATTATAATATGTATGATATCTTGACTTACGAGGTACCATGAAGAGGAGAGAGAGAGGAGAGAGAGATCACAGAGAAGAGAGAAATAAAGAGAGAAGAGAGAGATACAAGAGACACCACATTGGTCAGCCAATCACCAACTACCCACCCACACACCCCACTCCACCCCTCATCAACACCCACCCACCCACCAGCCACCACCCAGCCCTCCCACCACACCATAACAGCCACCCACCCCACCCACCCATCCACCTCCAACCACCCACCAAAACCACCACCACACCCCTGGCGCAACCACCCCCCACCCACCCACCCTCCAGCCGCCAACCCACCCACCCATCCAGCCAGCGATCCACCTTGCCACACCACAGACCCCCACCCAGCCGATACATATTACACACTTCCAGAGTTTGTTTCTCTTACCTTAGGTATAGTTACAAACAACATCCTACAGGATGACACTACCATGGTATTCTCCCAATTCCACTTGTGTCGACAATACATAAAGATAATAGTAACATATGATTACAGTAGCGATGTAAACTTTACAATATCAAATCACTACCATGTAGCATTATAACAGTACATAAATAAATAAAATACAACAATAAAATAAATTACTGTAAAAAAATGAAATAATGATTGTACATTACATTACAGTATAGGTAGTAGTTTATATAGGAAATTTTGACATTATGCCCAACCCATTATGTCGGTAATGTTCAAAGGTTCGACTTAGGTCCATTTTTGACTTACCAACGTTGGTTCGAACCAAGCATTGTCGCAAGTCTGTATGGTCGGAGTATATATATATATATATATAATATAAATAAATATATATAATATATTATATATATATATATAATATATATATAATATATATATATGCAAAACAACCACTCTAAAGAATAAGAGAAATTCCAAGCGCTTTGTGACTAATCACATTTCAAGAACTATGATAATGGAGTTGTCACGAATGCCTTGGAATTTCTCTAGTCTTTTCAGAGTGGTTTTTTTTGCATATTATGAATCACCTGTTTACTGTGATCTATTGGAATATATATATCTATATAATTATATATATATATATATATAGATATATTATAATATATATATATATAAAATATATATATAAATATATTTATATATATAATATATGCAACAAGCCACAGTAAACAGTGATTTCAAAATATGCAAAACAACCACACTCTGAAAGAATAGAGAAAGTTCCAAGCGCATTCGTGACTACTCACATATCATAGTTCCATTATAATGTGAGTAAGTCCATCAAAGCGCTTGGAATTTCTCTATTCTTTCAGAGTGTTTTTTGCCATAAATAAATATATATATACAATATATATATATATATAATAAATAATTATATACTTATATATATAAATAATATATAAATATATATACACCTACCATCAACTTGCGACCAACTTGGTTCCGCAACCATTGAAGACAAAATGGACCTAATCGAACCTTTGAAAATTCCGACAATATTGGGAGGGCAAAATGTAAAAACTTTCCTATATAAACAACCTACCTAATACTGTAATGTAATTACAATCATTAGTTCATTTATTTTACCGAAATTTAACTTGTATTGTTGTATTTTAATTAATATGGACTGTTTAAAATGCATACATGGTATGATTTGTATTGTACATTTTACATCGCATACAGTATCATAATCTTACTATTGCTTTAGGATGTCGACACAGTGAATGGAAATACCAACTGTAGTTCATCCTGCCAGATGTTGTGTAACCTATACCCTAAGTAAAGAGAAACAACTCTGGAACGTGTAGTAATTATGTACCGGCTGTTGCCGGTTTCCGTGTAGGCCAGTGTATCGCTGGCTGTGTGGGTGTTGCTGCTGATGTGGTGGGTGGGTGGTTGGCCATGTGGTGGCCTGCAGGATGGGTGGTGGTTGGCTGGCTGATGGTGGTGGGTGGTGGCTGGAGTGGTGGGTGGCCTGGTGGTCTGGATGGGTGGGTGGGTGGCTGGATGATGGTGGTTGGGTGGGGTGGTGGTATTGCTGACTGGCTGACCGAATAGGCTTCCTCTTTGTATCTCTCCTCTCTCTCTCTGTATCTCTCTCTCTCTCTCGTATCAATCCTTCTCTCTCTCTCTCTCTCACTGGTACACTAAGTCAAGTTATCAATACATATTATAAATTACTAATAACCCAAAAAATCCAACAAAGTGCAATACAGTGGATCTGTGCTCCATGCCCTATTTTAATACTAATACTATTAACCCTTTGAACTGTTTCAACGCCCCCTCTCTGAATCAGTCATTTCTATTTCGCTCAATTTTGAAAAAAAAAAAAAATTATTTTTTCTTATGAAATGATAAAATCTTTTACCCGAGGTAATACACCAAAAGTTTCGAAATTTGTCAAAACTCGTGGAATTATCTCCCGCGAAGTTAAGCGGTCACGCGACATATGCGATCGGCGATTTCGCCGACTTAGCCCTAGATTCAGCAAATCCATTGTCCAGTTGACCCAAACTCATAACCTATTCTTAGACCTCCATTTTATCTATCAGGCTGAGTACAAGAAACCTCCCAATTTACTAATTGGACTACCCAACATATGTGGTCAGAAATTGGCAATTTGGCCAATTTCACCGCAAAATAAAAAAAGATGCCAATTTCAAAAGAGGGTCCCAGAATCAAAAGGTAGAAGTCGAGCACTAAATAAACAAATGCTCTGTACATTAGTCACATCTCTAGGCCCTCTTATATTATTATTGCATTCTATTTTGATTTTTATTCATACAAAAAAATACAAATTTACTGTTATGCAACGACCTGCATTATTGTAAAAATGGTATAAATAATATCAGTGCACTATGAAAGAATATTAGACTCCCCAGTGAACGTGTATTGGACGTGTGTTGTGATTTATTTACTCTTGAACATTGGAAAAATCGAACATTTCCGCTACATTGAGCTCAGTTTCAAGGCGTTTTCCATAGTAAGAAGTAATGACAATCATCTCTATTTCTGTGAATATGTTGTTGCCATTTTTATCACCTAAGACCATAAATGCGAATACAATGATAAATACATACGAAAATACCGCCGCAAATCGCGAATTATTCCAAAAAAACGATCAGAGTTTGTTTTTTCTCATTACGCAATGTGTGCTCAGAGTCTTTTTAAGTGGTGCACACTAACCACAAAGGCCCATTCTCTCACATGGGGCCACCATCTTTCTCCCACTATATTTTGAAGCCGCTCATTTATTGAGTAAATATACTCCAGAAACATTGGCTCGTAAGATGTAATTTATACGTCGAAACAGTCAAAGGTTTATAAATCATTATTATTACAATAATACATATGTACAAGATTAAAATTATTATTAACTATAATATAATAATCCGTCCCACTCATTACTTACCTTAAAATGTCTGTAGTTTAAGTAGACTGAGAGGTGAGTAAACAAATTAAATGAATAGAATGAAGAGAAATAAATGAAATGCTCACGAGTTATGTAAACATATGTTGTTGCCGTTTTTTGTTTGTTGTTGTTACAAGCCGGACAGGAACGGTTACCTGTTCACTGTCAACCGACCAGAAAAACATCTCATATTTGTTAATTTATTGTTTATGGAGCATGTTTTAATATATAATTTTGAAAAAAAAAATCATAGATGGTTAAGCAAAATGTCTATATTAACGTTTTATACACATTTAATGAGCCCTCATGAATTATTATGTTATTATCATACTAATAAGCATCTTCAAGACCAAGTACACACTTATTGGTGCTCGAGACAACAAGCAGACAAGCAGACACACAGGTAGACATAAAGACAGACACACAGGCAGAAAGACAGACACACAGGTACCACAGACAGACCAGGTAGACATTAAGACAGAGCAGTAGACAGAAAGACAAGACACAGGCATAAGAACAGACCACAGGTAACAGACCGACAGACGACAGTAACATTAAAACAGACACAGGTAGACCTAAAGACACCACAGGTAGACAAAAGACACACAGTTAACCAGAAAACGACACAGGTAGACAAAAGACACACAGTAGACAAATGACAGACCACACAGTAACAAACAGACACACAGTAGACATAAAGTCACAAAACAGGTAACAGAAAGACAACACACAGGTAGACATATAGAACACACAGGTAACATAACAACAACACCGTAGACAGAAAGGCAACACAGGAACCATAAAGACCCACAGTAGACAAAAGACAAAACTCATGAACATAAAGAACACCCAGTAGACAGAAAGACAGACACACAGGAGACATAAGACACACCGATAGACAAAAGACAGACACAGTAGAACTAAAGACACACGTAACTGAAGACACTCAGGTAGACAGAAAGACACACAGGTAGACAGAAAGTCACACAGTTAGACCATAAAGACACACAGGTAGACATAAGACACACAGTAGACAGAATGACAGACATACACAGGTAAACATAAAGAACACACAGGTAAGAGCAGAAAGACACACAGGTAGACAGAAAGACACACAGGTAAGACAGACAACACACAGAAGACAGAAAGACTCATCAGGTAGACAAAAAGACACACAGGAAACAGAAAGACACACAGTAACAAGAAAGACACACAGGTAGACAAAAAACAACACAGTAACAGAAGGACAACAAACCGGTAGACAAAGACAGCCACAACATAGACATAAAGACACACAGGTAGACATAAAGACACACAGTAGAACAGAAAGACACACAGTAGACAGAAAGACACACTGTAACATAAGACACACAGTAGAACATAAAAGACACACAGTAGACATAAAGACACACAGGTATCTTAAAGACACACAGGTAGACATAAAGACTCCCAGGTAGACAGAAAGACACACCAGTAGACAGAAAGACACACAGGTAACATAAAGACACACAGGTAGACATAAAGACACACAGGGTAAACATACTGACAACACAGGGAGACATAAATACACACAGGTAGACAGAAAGACATACAGGTAGACATAAAGACACACAGAAGTACATAAAGACACACAATTAGACAACAAGACATACATACAGGTAGACCTAAAGACACACAGTTAGAAGAAAGACAGACATACTTAGACAAAAAGACACACAGGTAGACAGAAAGACAGACACAAAAACAGTAGACCTAAAACACAACAGGTAGACAAAAAGACACACAGGTAGACAGAAAGACACACCGGTAGCCAAAAGACAGACAAACAGAACAAAGACAGACACACTAAAGTAGACAGACATACAGACAGATATACAGCAGACAGATATCACTGTTTATGCAACAGTGAAAAACAAAATAGAGAGTTTCGAGAGTACGAGCCTTTCTTGCCACAATTTCCATTGCAATATTCAGAATGTCATCTTAGGGCCAGGGTGAAATTTACTGTACAAGTTAGTACAGTTAAATACAGAATGAATGCAGCTGATAGACAGGGTTACTCAAACTGATGCTGCTGCTTGGACCGCATTGCCGCTGCGAGTATTGTCAAATATTGTACATTGTGGTGTGCATCAGCTGGCCCAGCCCAGCTGCAAGCTGCACGTCCATAAGTCGAGTGATGTAATGTCGACAGTTTGTAAGTCGATGGTAAGTGTATATAATAATAAAATATATATATATATATATAAATATATATATAAATATATATATAATTATAAATATATATATACAGTGCCCCCCGCATACGAACTTTTTTCATTCCAGTATAGGTTCAGGTCCCAGAACTGACACGCATTTTTTTCCCATAAGAATATTGTGAAGAATTAGTCCATTTCATACCCCAAACATACACGTACAAACGCACTTACATACAAAACACCTGAATAATTGGTCGCATTTGAGGGATCGTTAAGCGTGGCGTCCACTGTAAATATATCTATATATATATATATATATCTTATATATATATATAGTATATTTTTGTGCAAAACAACCCTCTGAAAGAATAGAGAAATCCCAAGCGCATATTCATGACTACTCCCATTTATCAAGGAACTATATTCCTTGATGATGTGAAGTAGACACGAAAGCGCTTGGAATTTTCTCTTTTCTTTCAGAGTGTTGTTTTGCATATTCTGAAATCACCTGTTATGTGATCTTGTTGCATATAAATAGGATATATAAATATATAAATATATAATATAAATATATATATATAGGTGTGTGTGTGTGTGGTGTGTGTACTCACTTTTGTACTCACCTATTTGTGTTCTGGGTCGAGTCCTAGCTCCTGTCCCCAGCCGCTTCACCGGTTTGCTACTAGCCTCTCTCTCCCCGCTCCATGAGCATTATCCAACCTCGTCTTAAAACTGTGATGGTTCCTGCCTCCACTACGTCATTTTCTAGCTATTCCACTGCCTTACAACTCTATTGACAAAGAAATACTTCCTACTATCTCCTCTGACTCATTTGTGTCTCAACTTCAATGTGCTCTTGTTTCTGTGACCCCTCCCAGGAACATCCGTCACCCCCCCCCTTTTCACCTTGACTATTCCACGCAGTATTTATATGTCTTATCATGTCTCACCCTGACCACACACATACAGACACACAGGTAGACCTGTGTTCTTTCTGTCTACCTGTGTGTCTTTATGTCTACCTGTGTGTGTGTCTTTCTGTCTACCTGTGTGTCTTTATGTCTACCTGTGTGTCTTTATGTCTACCTGTGGTGTCTTTCTGTCTACCTGTGTGTCTTTCTGTCTACCTGTGTGTCTTTCTGTCTACCTGTGTGTCTTTCTGTCTACCTGTGTGTGTGTGTGTTGTGTGTGTGTGTGTGTGTGTGTATCTTATAAGTAGTAGGTTTGGTAGACAGCAACTGCCCAGGGAGGTACTACCATCCTGCCAAGTGAGTGCAAAACAAAAGCCTGTAATTGTTTTTACACAATTGTAGGATTGCTGGTGTCCTTTTCTCTGTCTCATAAACATGCAAGATTTCAGGTACATCTTGCTACTTCTACTTACACTTAGGTCACACTACACATATATGTGCAAGCATATATATACATACCCCTCTGGTTTTCTTCAATTTTCTAAATAGTTCTTGTTCATTTCCTCTTATCGCCATGCATGTTGTAAGAGGCGGCTAAAATGTGACGAGCAAGGGCTAGTAACCCCTTCTCATGTATAAATTACTAAATTTAAAAGGAGAAACTTTCGTTTTTTCTTTTGGCCACCCCACCTCAGTGGGATACGGCTGGTATGTTGAAAGAAAGAAGAATATATATATATAATATATATATATATATATATATATATATATATATATATAAATATATATATATATATATATATATATATATATATATATATACACACACACCTACCATATAATTTATGACCGAGTCGTGCCGAGAAACCGGTTGTAAGTCGAAATGGACCTAAGTCAAATTGGACGTAAGTCGAACTTTACTACTGAATATCAACATAACATTTTTGTAATGACTTTTTCTGTTTTATTTTGGTATTTCATGTTTTACTTTACTTTTTATGCTGTTAGTACTGTATTTTATACTGTAAGTGTTTAGGATAAACACCTCTGTACAACACAAACACTTGTTTATTTCCAGAAAATTTGGCATAAAAAACATGGTCGTAAGTCGAGTCGTCGTATGTCGAACAGGTTGTAAGTCAGATTGTAGGTGTATATATATCTTTCTTTCAACACACCAGCTGTATCCCACCGAGGCGGGGTGGCCCAAAAGGAAAAACAAAAGTTTCTCCTTTTACATTAGTAATATAACAGGAGAAGAGGTTACTAGCACCTTGCTCCGGCATTTTAGTCACCTCTTACAACACGCATGGCTTACGGACGAAGAATTATGTTCCACTACCCTATGGAGATAAGAGGAAATAAACATGAATAAGAACTAGAAAGAAAAAAGCAGAAAACCCAGAGGGGTGTGTATATACAGTGGACCCCCGCTTAACGATGACCTCCCAATGCAACCAATTATGTAAGTGTATTTATGCAAGTGCGTTTGTACGTGTATGTTTGGGGGTCTGAAATGGACTAATCTACTTCACAATATTCCTTATGGAACAAATTCGGTCAGTAACTGGCACCTAACATACTTCTGGAATGAAAAAATATCGTAACCGGGGTCCACTGTATATGCTTGTACACGTATGTGTAGTGTGACCTAAGTGTAAGTAGAAGTAGCAAATGTACCTGAAATCTTGCATGTTTATGAGACAGAAAAAAGGACACCAGCAATCCTACCATCATGTAAAACAATACAGGCTTGGAGGTAGTACCTCCCTTGGTTGTTCTGTCTACCAACCTACTACCTAGGATATAATATATTATATATATATACACCTACCATCCGACTTACGACCAAGTTCGGTTCCCCAGAAACCGGGGCCGGGGAAAG
>NW_026504678.1:0-31140 GCF_026875155.1 Cherax quadricarinatus
TGGTATTCGACATTTATTGAAAATGACTTTTGTTTTCTCTTGAACATCAGCAAAAATCAAACATTTCCCCTACTTTTGGCCCCTTTCCGGTTCTTTTTATAGTAAAAAATCAAAATACCTCTGTTTCTATAATATGTTTTCCATTCTATCAAATGAGACCAAAAAATGAGAATACAACCATAAATACTATACGAAAATAGCCCACAAATTCGGCATTTTAACCCTTTCGGGGGTCCAAGGCCCAAATCTGGAGTCACGCACCAGTGTCCAAGAATTTTCAAAAAAAAAATTTGTTATTTTTTCTTATGAAATCGTAGAGAATCTTTTTGTGAAGGTAATAAAACAAAAAGTACGAAATTTGGTGGAAAATTGACGAAATTATGCTCTCGGGGAATTTTGATGTGTCAGCGATATTTACGAATTGGCGATTTTCCCCGACTTTGACCCCCTTTTAGGCCAATTACATTATTCCAATCAACCAAAATTTCTTAGCTATTCACTAGTATTACTTCTATTCTATCGATTGAGCACAAAAAATCCCCAAAGTCAACTGTTTCAACTACAAAATAAAGTGATCGAAATTTGTTAATTTGGCCAATTTAACACAAAGTTCAAAATATTCCAATTTTCAAAATGGGGTCCAGGATAAACAATGTAGGCATTCCTGGCACTAAACTAACATTCCTCTGTTCATTAGTCATGTTTTGAGGCTTTACAAATAATTCCATTTTGATTTTTTATTCACATAATGAATTTTTATTCACACCAAAAAATAGAAGATTTACGCTATGCAATACTGTAATAATTGTATAATTATCATCACCATATTTGTGAATGTATTTAGCCCCACCAGCTTACGTGTATTAGACGTTGGGGTTTCGTTTGTTTACTGTTGAATATCGGCAAAAATTTAACATTTCCGCTACTTTGAGCTCATTTTTCAAGCCATTTCCCGTGCTAAAACCAATCAAAATCATCTCTATTTCTGTAATATGGCTTCCATTCTATCAAATGAGACCAAGAATCGCAAATACAACTATAAAAAACCATACGAAAAAACAAATGCAAAGTTGCTGTTTTAATCGGAAAAAACATGATTTCAGTTTTTTTCTCTCATTTTACACAGTGTGCTGCAGGATCTGTTTTATGTGGTGCACACATACACATAGATGTATTCTTTTCATATCTAGGCCCAAATGTTACCACTCACAGTTTTTTCAGGTGAGCTGAGCTCATGGCGTAGATCTACGGTTTGGACACTCCCATAAAGCCGTAGATCTACGGGACGGACCCTGAAAGGGTTAATTAAAAAAAACGGTCGGAAATTTTTTTTTCTCATTATGCACTGTGTGCTCCAGGATTTTTTTATATGGTGGCACACTGACCACACAGACCCATTCTCTCACATGTGGGCCTGCCAGCTTTTTCCCGCTTGATTTGAAGCCGCTAGAATTTATGAGTATATATACGTCAAAAACGGTACCTCGTAAGACGTATATATATGACTGAAACAGTCAAAGGGTTAAATGTTGTAAAATTATGTGTGGGTGGGGGGGGCTGGGCCTAGCTGGTTACCATACCTCCCCGACCTGACTTTTCCCACAAATAAAACTCAACTCTCACCCTACATTAAGACTTACAAATATTTTAAGGTAAATAATGAGTGTACTGTGTGTGTATTTTACCTTTTATTGTTTATAATGCATAGTTTTATTACTAACGTAATATATGTTAGTGTGAACTTGTTACCTGGCATTTATATGCATTTATAAGTGGAAAAAATGACTCTGCATTCCTGCGATTCTGCTTTCCCGGGAGTACCTGGTACCTAAACCCCCTTTAAGTGGGGGGCCCTTTCTGTACAAAAAACATTTTTCCCTACTCGAATGTCTCATAACAATAAAAAAGCGTATACAAATGAGCTGATGTAGTAACAGCATATAGCATGTCAGTAAATTTAAGAATCCTAACTTGTTCATAGCTTGTCAGTAAAGCTAGGGACCTTTAACCTAACTTGTCAAAACCCCGGTGGTACGAAGCCCTTCGAAGAAGTATATCATATAACCACCTGCTTTCAGCTCTACCAAATAAACCTTTTATAAATGGTGGGAATCGTGGAGCGCAGCAGTTGTTAGCCCAGAGAGAGGAAGGAAGTAATGAAGTTTGTTCACAGTTCATCCCCCCAACACAACAAACATCTTCTCCCTCGATTATCCTGCTGTGTGTCCCTGCCCGTTTGGAGCATCCAGACACTTGTACAACAGATCCAGCCGAAATTCAACCGAATATCTTCGAGAATTGTAAGTGGCGTCCCAGTGACCCCCATGCTAACAGCGTCCCTCCACGCTGTTTCTCATGTCAATGTGATTCAGCGTCCTTGTATGTAGCTGTTAGTTGTTCGGGGGGGGGAATCAGCACTAGCTGTTTTCAGTAGGGGGGTAGACAGACATGAGTTTTGGTTTGTTTCTGCGTCCAGTAAGTCTCCCTGTGTTTGTGGGTGGGAGTAGAGCAGAAATGCCAGATGCGCGCCCTGCCATACACACACCCACGCTCCTCACCAGCCTACCAAAACACCACTCACCCACTGCCCACGTCCCTTGCTGTGGCTTTTTCTGCTGTTTTTTCGTGTGAATTCAATTGCCAGAGCAGTGTATCCGAGTGTCCCAGGCCACTCGAAGCTACGTAGATCAGCAAGCCACGAAGATCCAGCATGCACTTGGATCCTGACGCCACGTGTGTGGCGATGTCAACCGTGGATCTACAAACCCCTGGAGTTACCGAGCCATATGTCCCAAATTTCCTCATGTTGTGGTTTTTCTGCTGCCCGTCAATCACATTGACGTCATCGCACTGCTGCCCGACTTCATGACGTCACGATTCCTGCCTGACACACCTCTAGATGTCTGCTGACGTCACAAGTGCTGCTGACGTCACTCGCGAACAACACATGATGTCACTCAGTGTTTTTCAAGTAATATAAATCAGTATTAGTGAGAAGACTGAGAGTAAAATATATGACGTGTTAATTAAATCCTCTCAGTCAGTTTTTCTCCACATTTTAGTATATGTTTTTAGAGTGTCAGTGTTGTGAGCACAGAAAAGCATCATTTTCTAGTTTAAGCATGTTGTACGCACTGTACAGCGAGGTGTGTAGTAATCCTCCTTGTGTTCGTGAGTTGTCTGAGCCAGACCTGAGTAGCCACCTCTGTGCTAAGATCACCTCCTTGTGACCATGCGAATTTGACAGCTGATTTGACACAGCCCCCGAGTGACCGAGCCCCTTGTACAAAAGCTTTAATGCTCGCACGCTCGTGAATTTTCAGCAGAATCGTACCAGCTACGATCCCATTGAGATTTTATTTCACCTCACACCTCCAGACCTTCAGAGTGCAGTTTATATTAATAGAAACAAGTCTGGGGATGCATAGACTAACCTCTGCTATAACTCCAACTGCCGAGAGAAATGACCCTCGTCAAGCCCGCAGTAGCACCTGTCGGCATGCGCTGTCAGCCTCGTTTCACAAGCTTTCAGTGAGGCAGCCTGCATCAAGAGATGATGTCACTTTGACTGTAGCTCGCTCACTGCAGTCCAGGTTGAATGAATGTAACGACTCCCAGATGTATTCTCCCAGTCGTCTCTCTGCCACGACTTGCTCCAGCAACTCGCACCATCCAACTCTCTCCGGCAGAGACAGCCCAGCGACAGTACCAGTCGAGAAGTGTCCTCCTGAGTCACTTGCCATAAGTCCTGCCCATTTGCCGATTTGGTCGACGCCTCAACACGAGGGCACCAGTGTGTCGTGCCAGGTTGAGTGAAACCTGCAGTGACACCTACATGAAAGCTTCACCATTCCAGAGGAGACACGTAACCGTTACGTCACAGCTCAGGCCGCAGAATCTTGTCTCCTGTATGGCAGTAACTGTCCAGACGGCAGGAAGGCGTGCAGTGATGCCCTTCGATGCTCACTGCCTTTGACCACGAAGTTAGAGCACACCCCAACGTTGTTTTTCTTCCTCCCTTTAGGAAGTTTTTTTTTTTCCATGTCCTATTATATAAATGTTTTTTATTTTGTGTTACTGTGCGCCTGTTCCTATGAGAAGAGACCGAGTTCCTTTTACCACCCATACATGAATTGTTGCTTCTAGGACGACGCGCGGTAAGGTGGCCTTAAGCGTATGTAAACAGCCTGTTACTGCTAGCACATACAGCCCATGCTGTCTGCAGCTTAGGTCATATTTCGCGCCACTCAAGTGTGCCCTCTGTATCCAGTCTCTTCGGTGGCACGCCACCTGTCTGCCCTTGCCACGCTCCTCATCAGGCGACACAAACACCCATCACTCAGTCAAGAACTGTCACCTTCCTCTTCGTCCTCTCGTGGGCATGGCCCCTCCCCCGGGCCCTGGCAAACACACAAGCCTGTGTACCCCCCACGACTTTAAACAATAAGTAAGAAGCCACTGAAAAGACTAATCATTTTACTCCCCGCTAACCAGAACAACCAAAACAAACCGGTTATAGTGTAGTAAAAAAAAAAACAAGTGGGAGAGAGGGAGAGGGGGGGCTAGCCCGCCGCTTCATATACATGTGAAGATTGATGGATAACAAGCTTTTTTAAAGACAGCACACTTTTTGAGCATAAATAGAAACTCTACAAAGGAAAAGAGATATTAAAGGGGGGGGAAACACAAACCGATAAGCATCATAGAGTCTAGGGAGGGGCAGAGAGCCATAAATTTTAATTAGAAAACATCCCAAATACTTTTTTCTAGTACTAAAATCCAGTTCAAAACTACATTCAGTATAAAGCCTTTACTTACAATGAAATAATACATATTAAACAATCATAACTGAAGCCCTCTTACAGTCTACAGTCAAAGACCCTAATGTTTCATTGTGAATTATTCAAAAGGCTGGCTTAAATATTTAATTTTTCTGATGTAACTTAACAACCTATTATGACTTTGAAGGAGCCATTGATAATGTGCCTCATGCATTCTGTCCTTGGTCTAGACTCATAGAATAAAATTCATCAAAAATTTCAAGACGACACTCGGTATTTTATACAAAAAGACATGGAGCACATGTGTCATCCCACAGTCATAAAAATAACCAATAATTGCCCCACATACACAAAGAGGCAGTAAAGCAATCACGACTAAATGACTATAGACCAATAGTGCTCACAATCATCACATCAAAAGCTTTGAACGGGTCCTAAGAAGAAAGATTGCTATCCTAAATAAATCATAACAGTTTCACAAGATCAGGTTGCTCCGGCCTATCAGCAATCACTAGATCATTACAAACAGGGTCCTTGGGTGAATAGGAAGACAGAGGCTAAATACGATCTACGTAAATGCAGATTTTGCAAAGCCCTTCAGTACGTGTGACCAAGGTGTCCAAAGCACACAAGGTGTGAACAGGAATAACTGGAAAGTGAGCAGATAGAATAAATAACATCCTGAACAACAAACCCAAAGCTAGTAGTTAAAAGTGAAGATGGAGCGTTTACAGAGTGAATGCTTTGTTCCATAAGGGCCCCGGCCTACTTAGTCTCCCCGCTTCACCCCACTTCTCTTTCTCACTCTTATATCTGACAAAGACGAGGATTAAAAATCGCAGAACCATATCATCCAATTGCTTATGATATCAGAATCTCTATGAGGAGTGACAGTCTGATACACAACGCATCTGAAAGTTGAAATAAAGTCTTCTACTGGGCTAATTACAACAATATAAAGATTTAATAAGATCAAGTACAGTTGCTCTGTATAGAATATTAAGAAAGCAATAAAGACTGAACCTTCATATCATACAGTTGAACTAAAGTTCCATGTGTGAGAACTTGGATCATGAAGTTAGATCTCAAATTCAAGAGGGCAGGGGAAGGCAAGGGGGGGGAAGAGTTCAGGAGAAAGGGGAATGGGGCGAGGTCAGGTTCCGTCAGGTCAGACAGTCAGAGCAGGGGGAAGAGAAGGAAAGGGTGAGGTAAGCAAGGGGACTGGGGGGGGAGAGGAGGGCAGGGAGAGGCAGGCCCAAAGGGCAAGTCAGGAGAAGGGAAGTCAAAGGGTGGGAGGGCAGCGGGAGAGATGGGCATGGCAGGGGAGGGGGGAGGCAGGGTGCAGAGGGATCAGGGTGAGGAAGGAAGGGTGGGGCGATAGGGGGGTGGGCAGGAGGACAGCAGTCAGGCAGGAGGACAGGGTCAGACATGGGGTAAAGGGGGAAGGGGGGGGAGGAGAGGGTCAGGGCAGGAGAGCGGAGGAGAGGGGTGGAGGGAAGTGGGGGAGGGAGGGGGGGGAGAAGGACAGGGCAGGATGGGGAGAGGGGGGGGGAGGTAGGGAGGGGAGCTTGCAGAAGCAGGGAGTCAGGCTGAGGGGACGTCAGCACATGGAGGGGCAGGTGAGGAGGAGGGGGGGAGATGTGGGCGTGGAAGCCAAGGAAGAGGGGGCCGGAGCGAAGGCAGAGGATGAGAGGGGGGGGGTAGGCAAGTGGGGAGGCGAGGAGCAGAGGGGGGGCAGAGGTCAGAGGGGAGGCGTGCACCTCACACCAAGGGGAAGGGCAGGGCAGACAGGATGCAGGCAGGAGGAGTAGAGTCAGTCAGAGGAAGAGCAGGCAGAGAGGGGAACATCAGCAGGGACAGGAGAGGGAGATGGGGCAAGTCACAGGCAGAGGGGCAGGAGAGCAGGGAGTGCCTGAAGAGAGGGGGTGGAGGCCAGAGTGAAGAGGGGCAGGGGCAGCAATCAGCAGGAGGTAGAGGGAAGGCAGGTAGCCATCAGGGTACAGGGGTGGCAAAGGGAGAGTACCACAGTAGTTGCTGTTGCTTCATCAATGGAAAAAGAAAAGCATGATAACTAGAATATTCAAGAGATGTCAAGTCTCAGTCTTATATTCACTGCAAGCTATAATAAGGATATAAATTAATGGCTTATTCCAGCAGGGCACTTGAGGAGCAAGAGTGCATATAGAGACCTTCAGCGATCCGAAAATGAACAAATATCCGAACTAGTGGTAATGCTTGAAACCTTATTTGAGCTGTACTCTTGGAGAAGCTTACATATCGAAATGTCCATTAGAAATTACACAATGAAATCCTAGAGGGACTGGTCCAAACACCTGTAGAGTGTTTCCGAGGGACAATGCCCTCGCCGACCATTTCTCAACCAGGCCTCCTGGTGAATAGCCTTGATCCCACTAGGCTATTGGTGCTTAGCTACGTACAAGACCTAACTGATCAGGGTGTTTACGGTGGAACCTCGTTTTCCGTATGCCCTGCTTTTCCATCGAATTAGGATTTCAACGACCCTTTTTTGTTAAAATTTTTGGACTCATTTTCGTTCATCAACCTCGGTTTTTCGTCAAGTTGGACAAGTGAGGTTTCCATACCGAATGTGTCCGCCAGCCCTAGGGTGTAGTGATTGTTGGAAGAGGTAGGGAGTGCTGGTGGGCTAGAGGGTGTGTGAGATGGTGCTATAGGTGAGTATGAAGGCAGTAAGGGTGTGACGTGATGACAGTAGAGGTGAGTAGTGATGGCAGTAGAGGGTGAGGGTAATGAGGTGTTAGAGAGTGGTATTGATGATGATAGATGTGTGGTTATTTGATGATGATAGAGGGTGGTAGTGATGAGGGGGGGGGGGGGGGGGGGGGGGGGGGGTAGAGGTGGTAGCAATGATGGATAGGGTGGTAGTGAGGTGGTAGAGGGTTGTGGTGGTTGTGATTGAGGTAGAGTGTGTTAAATGAATGATGGCAAGCGGCAAGCAACAGCAGCGACCTACAAAAGTAGGTCAACTGTACACAATCACGAGAGAATGATCCTCTTCAACGAGTTCACAGAAAGCTAACTTACAGAGAATAACTAAATCGTGTCCAACCTAAAGCCTACGTATGTAGTGTATGTTTTTGCTCCAATTATTGTTCAATTTTATAGTACAATCTCTTCGTAAATTAAATAATCAACGACCTCATATAGTGATTTAACTGAGTAAAGCATAAGTCACCTTATGTAATTTTTCTTATTACAATGATTGCTTAAACATTAGCCTGAAATTTAATTACTTTCTCTGTCCATATATACTACCTCATATTTTTTTAAATACTATAATTGATATTACTTAACTAAAAATTAAATAATATAATTACCATTTTATATCATACAATTTACTCACATAACATTTTGACATTTAATTACCATTGACTTGTCTATTACCATAACCTGTTTTTAATAATACCACATTTACAATCTAGTAGTACTCTTAAATACCTATGATACTGCCAAATAACCTCTATGTAAACTACCAGTGCAATATTGAATCCAAATAACTGTTTCTTAAAATTAAATAACTTGAACTAACAACATTACTTTTACACTTAATTTTTGGCTAATTAATCTTTTTTTGAAATCATTATACTTATTAATATTTTATTAAACACCATATTCATACTACCAGTTCAGTTTATACTTTTGTATATTATCATTATTTTATCTTTCCATAACAATTTGTTGCCAAATTTTCCCAAGTTTGTATATTCAACTCCAACCTTTATATTATCCTATGTAACCTGTGTTACCTGTCCACAACTTACAATCAATCATTATAACCAAGTCATTGCCATTGTTATTTTTTTTTATACTTATGCTTTTGGGTACTTTAATTTGGAATTTTATTTTGTCAATTTAAATCTAGTTATACTCTTGAAGCTTGTTAACAACCTATATCAGACCCTAGTGCAATTGCAAGTACCATTTTAATTGTAATTTTAATTATAAGTTAGATACCTAGTTGTACTTTACTCATTCAGCTCAATCCATAGCACTAAATTTCTTTATATAAGACCTTAGAGGCAATTACAAGATGAGTCCTGGTGCCACTTTTAATTTGTGTTTTTATAGGTGTTAGTTTATAACCTAGTTGCACGTTAGCTCATTCTAGCACAACACATATGACAATATTCAAT
This sequence comes from Cherax quadricarinatus, assembly GCF_026875155.1. Classification (NCBI taxonomy): domain Eukaryota; kingdom Metazoa; phylum Arthropoda; class Malacostraca; order Decapoda; family Parastacidae; genus Cherax; species Cherax quadricarinatus. The sequence goes on from NW_026504678.1 coordinate 8,954, forward strand.
TTCATTGTTTATTAGTGACAAAAACACTGCATTACCCCAAAAAAAAGTGCTGTTAGTGGTATAACTTTATCCAAAACCTTCCCACCACTACAGGATCAATATAAGAACTCACCACAATAATACAGGATATAAACAACACAATTAAAACCTAAAGATGAATGATCATGTTGACCCCTGATCAAATCCTCCATACTAACACACAATCAAAACTTATTTGAAAAGTAACTGCCAGTATTACACAGCATCACACGCCAATCACTATTCTGAACACTGCTCACAGACTAATCGTTCTCTAACTACATCAGGTCCTTAAGCAACACTATGATGACCTCCTGGCACTCCTTGATGTCACAAAAGACACCCTCGTCCAGCATATATCTCACTGAGACTGGGCTTAAGCAGACAGCAAATGGATAACAACCCACTACCATGATACCAGCAAATCCACAACTGCAGACGCGAACCAAGTTGGGGGTGGTACTGCAAATCTATACTGAAACAACTATCTTGTATTAGCACTAATTTGCTTAAAGATGAATAAGGGAAATACAATTTTTTGCTAATTATAACTGAAAAAAACCTCAAGAATCTATAACAATCGGTGCCATATACCGGATACCCCACTGCCAAACATCCCAAACTTCAGTGAGATCTAAAGTCACTAAAAACAAACAGACAAATGAACAAGCACCGCACCTTCACCTTAGCTGGGATACTTCAATATCAACCTTGGCCTACGCAGAAGAACAGACTGTAACTTATTTCTCATCAACATATGAATCAATTCACACTTCTCCAAACAAACAATAACTAAACCAACCAGGCTGACCGAACAAGTACAAACCCATAACTAGACACATATGGACCACTATACTAGCCCCACCTTAAATCAGGAATAATCACATCAGGCACTACCTGACCACATATCCACCTTCCTCAACACAAACCATTAGTAAGGCCACACACTTGAGAGATCAACAAAGTTTCATTTTAGACTCCATGACGATGGACATAAGAATTTCACAGCAGATTAGAGACTGTATGACTTGGCCTACAGCATTCTCCAATTGAGAATGTATTGACCAATTTGGACAGACATTTCTTAACAAAATACTTAGACAATACAACAACACAATTGTCAATATAAAAGCGAAACAGATCACGAATAAAACGGCTTGGGTTGCTCCATGGCAAACCAGCAGCATTCCTGAATCCTTGATAAGAAACACCAATAGAAAAGCAATATAGACAGGCTTAATACACAAAGATATTCAAAACAAAATTCAACAGTTTCTCACCAAATTAATAAAGCAAGCCAAACAACTGTACTACTCCAGCAGATTCACTGACTACAAGAGGAGATATAAAAAAGACCATTGAAAACACTTTCCCAGATTCTGGGGACCCACACACTGAAAAAAACAATATATGATCTAACTAAACCGTCATGAAACACCACTGCATCCCACTGAAACAGCTACAAGATAAACGACTTCTCTCAAACATATGACAAATCTCCGCCAGGTAAAATCCCACGTACCAGTGCCACGTGCCGTGGACTACCTAAAAGGGAATTCCCAAGGATCGGTCAACATTCTCACCAGACAAGTGGACGCATTTGGGAATGTTGCCGAGTTATGGCCAACACCGTAGAACAATTAATCATAAATAGGTTCAGGACACACACAAGCAGTATAAATAGTTATATACCCAGTAATTAACCATGTGCATCTTTCATGGGGAATCCTTCGATACACCCCACAGCCCAAAGTACCCAGTGTAATTATTTGCACTGTACATAAATTTGATACAAAGTACAGAATATAAGAGCTCCTCCAAATCTTCCAATAAAACAGAGGAAATTCAAAGGCGTGGTTTCCTATGAAAGGTAAAATAATATATTCCTTCTCGAGATAAGTGAATCCAAAACTCCATGTTATCCACTAAAGTTTTGACTTCATGTTGTTCAGAGTTTTCCTAAGGGAATAAGACTCTTACAATAATAAGGGGCCATCCCTTTTCCACTTCTCTCGGGGACATGTTACTAGTGAAATTCAAGATTATTCCCATTGAGTTGGGGTTTGTGGGGGCAGTTGGACGGATGTGACCTACTTGTTATCAGAGGAAAGCAGACGACAGGCTTGCCCTTATACACCCAGCTGAAGTTGCAAACAGTGTCGCTCTGGCTGGTGTCTCTCTGGATACTGTTTTCGATAGATGCCCATGTTGAGTAGTTTGTCTCTCAGCATGTACGCCCATAAATGAGAAGCGTGGCTTCACCATGTGACTAAGTTGGCTGCGTAGACGTTCTCACCCTCCGCTGACACATTCATTCTCCAAGTTACATCTTCTCTCATGCAGGGCTGATTGAAAGAAGACGGGACTTGCTCGGACTAGGAGCGGTTGTTTCAAAGGTATCAGCCAACATGTCTGCCATCCAATATGCAGTGTTAAATCATGATCACTGCAGAAGACTCGAACCTCTGTCCCACAGACTCCAGCAGTGTCAATCAGAATAAGCTGTACTATCTCAGCTAAGGTAGCAACACCACTTGCTTTATACCAGCTGGTAAACGCTTGGTCTGTTTGTCGCACAAAATCACAGGATTGACCAAGCTGTCGCCTGCCTAATGTTAAATAATTACTTGTACTTAGTGCTGGGATACATGATATATGCTCCCAAACTGTGTTTTTCACTCTACTTGATAATCAGAAAAGTCAGCGTCATTTACCACTGACGTAAATTCCTGTGCTTACCAAACAATGCTGTGTGAACCAACGTATGCCCAATGCTGGTCCGCCACCTCAAGGCTCGAGCCTGATTTCAAGCTTCGAATAATTGTTCTGGTTCGGCCTCATTGAAGCGGGGAATCAAACTGTACTGCTTTCTGTAAACAAATCATTTACAGAAATGCAAAACTGCCGTCCTTTCTCTTTCCATATCAAGTCTTCTTTTGCAAATGCTCTCTGATCCCTAGTCTGCTCAAGATTGATTTTTGCCACACAGTGCCATCGCCGCTGATTCACCTTGAGACAACCCGCAAACACTAGACTGACTGTTTTGCTCCGTTGATATATCACTTCCTCCTGTGAGATATATGTAGTTTTTGAGCCCTAGCTCCCATAAAGGGAGGAGTACTGAATGTGCCATGCTCTTCTTTCTCGAAGTTTGTCAGTAATCAGTGAACGAGTTGTGCAGCTGGAGAGTACGTTCAATAATAAATGCAATGGAACGGCAATTTGCCAACAACGCTGTAAAGGGACAATTTAGGTAAGGTTTATACAAAGCTAATGCCGACACCAACCGTCTGACTCGTCTAGGAGGCATACCACAATGAACAATTATTGCTATGTCACAGTAATCGATTGCGAATCCCCCAATGTAACATGTTAATTTAGCAGAACACGCTTAGCTAATGCACGTACGATGCAGAATATCCACGTAACACATAATTTCTCATAACACCGCTTATGTATAATAGCACAGTACACTTGCAGAATATGCATACAAGGTGGATACACAATAGCAACTGACTGCAAAATTCTTCCACACCGAACAGGCTAGTAGCAACTGACACACAAACTTGTAAAGCAATGCCACCAGCAAAGCTTACACCACTGTTCTACAGAATGACTGTAGCAAAGCGAGCACGACCGAACAAGCTAGTCACGAGCCTGTGAACGATCACACAATAGCAAGGCTGACCATAGCAACAGTAGACTGCACGCAAAAATTTGTAAAGCGTTGGGCAAAGCTAATGCAATAGCCAGACAGCACGCCAAGCACAATGTTCCTGCTTACAGCTTCACCCTATGCCTCCACCGCATTCTCTAAGTTCCAGCTCAGCTCTCGGACAGGCTACCCATAATACAACCCAGTAGTCCAAATGGCCTGTTATCCTGGTGTAAAGGGAGCCAAATAAAAACACAGCATAAAAGTTATGACTTATACAGTGGACCCTTGACCAGCGATGCATCAGATTAACGATAAATCTGACTAGCGATACATTTTATCGGCGCAAAAAAATTGCCACGATTAGCGCTAAAAAACTTGACCAACACAATTCGCTCCGCTGAGATGCGTCCACTTCTGGCCAGTTGTTTACAAGCCAGCCACCACCGCGGTCTGCCCAATCATACAAATTGAACATTTCATATTATCACCAGCCCTATTCTGTGAATTGCAACCTGCAAAATAAGTTCACCATAGGGCCCCAAGAAAGCTTCTAGTGCCAACCCTAACAACAAAAAGGGTGAGATTAACAATGGATAATGAAGAAAGAGATAATTGCTAAGTATGAAAGTGGAGTGCGTGTCTCAGAGCCTGGCCAGGCTGTACACAAAACCCCAATCAACCATCGCTACTATAGTGTCAAGAAGACGGCAAACAAGGAAGCTGTTCTTTTCTTGCCAAAGGTGCAACAATGTTGTTCGAAACATGAGATCGCAATGATAGAGATGTTGAAGACTGTATTGGTAAGGATAAATTGAAAAACAGATATGTAGGAATAGCACATCTCTCAAGCATCATATGTTAAAAGGCTAGGAAGTTGCATGCGATGTAATTAGAAAAATGCCTGCAACTTATTGGTGAATGTTAGTGAATATAAAGGCCACAAAGGTTGGCGTTTGAGAGATTCAAGAATCCGTAGGCATACAATAGAGTGATAATGCATGGTGAGGCTGCCCAGTTTGAGGACCAAAAGCAAGCTGAAAAATATTGCAGGAATCAGGAGTACATAGAAGTGAAGGACTGAAACCTGAACAGTGTTTTAAAGGTGACACTGACAAATGTATGTGAAACACTTTAGTAAGACATAAAGAACGGGAGTACAGGCCACAATGGGCAGATAGGTTGTGCGACAGTGTCCAGTGACACTCAAGCTGTCCTAGTAGGCATTAAAAGAAGAAGGCAGAAACCCCGAAAAAGAACTTGCCACCTCAATCCTAAGAAGGGATTCCCCTATCTAAACACTAAGACCATCAACACATCTCCCCTCTTCCATCCCATAACAATCATCACACAGATCTTCAATAAAGGTAAGGTCATGGGTAACTGTGCCAAGTCTTCTTCAGTTTGTGTGTATTAAAATTAATATTTCCTGTGTTTAAAATTTTTTTTTCATACTTTTGGGTGACCTTGCAACGGATTAATTTGGTTGTTCCAATATTTCTTTATGGGAAAATTTAACTTGACAAATAAAACGATTAAATTTGACTAACGATGACTCTCGTGAAACGGATCATAGCGTTAGTCGAGGGTCCCACTTGTCAAATTTCCATCAACCAAAGTTAGACAGCATATGTACACTAAATGCACTATGTACATGATAGTATTAGTGCACTCCATGTGTAAGCAAGGCAGCATAGAGCCACAAAGAGCAGACACGTACTTCAACCAGCTCTAGAATGGAGGAATTGACCAGGGCAGACAGGAGAGTGGTACCCACTAGCCTCTGCGATTGCCAAAAAAACCATCTCTATGTGGCTGGAACCTGGTCACTATATGAACGACGGGGCCCCATCGTCCACACATAGTTACCTGGTTACGCTGATGGGGAGATAGCCAGAAAATGAGGGTGTGTACATCGCTGAATAAAGTTTACGTCTCATTTCATGCCACATGAAGAAATCCCCTTCCATTAAGAACTCAGGTACCAAGTGCTTTTCTATCTAGGGTCACTTCTCTTCTGTTTCTTGAACCCTTTGAGGGTCGACAGGCCCTCTCTGAAACTCGTTCTCAGGGTTTTTTCCCGGCCCAAATTTTAAAAAAAAAAAAAAAAATTATATTTCTTATGAAAGATAGCGAATCATTTTTCCCCGGATCATAAAGACACCAAAAGTATGAAATTTGATAGAACAACTTACGGAATTATGCTCTCGCACAGTTAGCGGTCTCGGCGATGTTTAAGCATCGGCGCTTTGCCACACTTTGAGCCGCATTTTCGGCCAATTACACTGTAACTAGTGACAAAAACATGAATATTTAGCATAGAACTCCTTTTATTCTATTGAATGGTGCAAGAAACCACACAATATGAAATTCAACTATCCAATACAGTGGTCATAATTTAGCAATTTTTGCCAATTTCAACACAAATTTCAAAAGACGCCAATTTCCGAAAAGGGTCCAGATAAACAAGAACGACATTCCTGCAGGCTAAAATGACATTTCCTCTAGTATTATTCACGTCTCAAGGCCCCTCTTATAACTTTTGCTTTCCACTTTGAATTTTTATTTTCACAAAAAAAAATAGAATTTACTGTTATGCCAGAACTACTGTGCACTTAGTGTAAAAAAATGGTATAAATATTATGGTGCACTTGTGAAAGAATATTAAGACTCACCAGTTGAACGTTATTGCACAGCTTGGCACGATTTGGTTTACTTTTGAAGTTTGAACAATCGCGAACATTATTTGCTAGCTTTGAGCTCAATTTCAAGCACCTTTCCTTTGTAAAACCAGTCCCAAAAATCATCTCTACTTTTACTGGTAATACGTCTTCCATTCTATAAAATGAGACCAGAAAACTAGAATACAACAATAAATCCATACGAAAATACACTGCAAAGTCGCTGATTTATTAAAAAAAAATGGTCAAAGTTTTTTTTTTATCTCATTATCGCAACTGAGTGCTGCAGGATTTTTTTAGACTGTGCACACAGTACCACATAACCCATTCTTTCATATGAATGCCTACCAGCAATCATTCTCCCACTAGATTTGAGGCCGCTAGATTTTATGGTACTATAACTCAAGAAAAACCCCTAACGCTGTAAGACGTACTAGTACGACTTAAACCCTCAAAGGGTTAATGCCACTAGGACCAGCTTGAGAGTCCTGTACCCGCTGTGACACTAAAATAACTTGTCAGAGATCTCTGTTTCTGCGTCTCATATATAATTTTACCAATTTTCCCTAAAATGGGCCAAGACTTTGTCCACTTTACAAGTTGCTGATATGGTTTGCAACAGCCATGTCAGGATCAGTGATGTTTACTCCATAAATCTTTTTCCATCCTAACCCACATTTCAAAATCTCTAATTTTCTGAAGAAGGCAACTACTCCAACTCTCTTCCTCCTCCTCTTCAACCAATATCTGAGACTGCTTTCTGTTGCAGTTCCGTGCTGAAGCTCTTGCAGCTTCTTTCTCAGAGTGTTAGCTCGTTCGTTGTGTCCTCCACCAACTCTTCCATATTCTCCATACTCACGGTCCAACCCCATAGGGAACTCCCCTAGTGCCGCAGTAGATTTCACAACTGTCATAGCTCATGCCAGGGTCACCCCAAACCTCAAAATCCCCTCTGGGGACCACAATCTGGCCACAATTTTTCTCCAAGCAGAGTCAAAGTCCCTGGTAGTCACTCCTCACAAGCCTTACCTATAAGGCTAAGCAGTTGGAGGAATACTGAAGTGAGATTTCAAAACTCTTTTTACGGTCAAGCTATGTGTTCTGAGGTCACCTTAAAGCACCTTGAAACATTGCTTTGGTTAGATTTTATTCACGTATGAATGGACCTGCTGGACCATGCAGGAGGAGGAGGAGCGGAATTAATGGGGCAAGAACTTACTTGATGAACCCAAACTCCTCCAGAATTAGTCATCCAAGATTGGAGGTGAGCAGGCATGTCCATTAGCAGGAGGCACTTGAATCCAGTTTTATTCCAGGAGGTAATTCTTCACACATGAACAAACACATTCACTTGAATCCACTCGACAAAAATTTTCCTCATGACCCATGCCTTATTTTTAGCTTTCCAAACACACACAATATACTCTCATCACTTGTTTTTTCCTGAACACTGGGAATTTCAGAAATAGTACACTAGTACTGGTTTCGACTTGAAATCTCCATACAATAGCACAGAAGATGACATCAGCCTGTCTTTCATAAGGGCTTGTGTCCTGCATTCCTTTTCCTCCTGAGTAAAGAAGGGTCCACTATTCCCTTCCAAAAAGGCCTGTATTTGTCACAATTGAACACTTGCTCAGGTATCAATCCCATCAGCTTCTGTTGTACTCCATGGAATTCACTTACGAATTTTGGTCGCTCAATTTTGTCCGAACTGCAGCCAAGCCATGCCTTATCACACTGTGTATCACTCTGGGTTCTTAACAATATCTCAAAAACCAGCCATTGCAGGCCATAAAATTTCACAAATATCAATAACTCGTTGCCGGCAATTTCTTTACAATGATCGACATACAACTGCCTAGCCATTTCACAAATAATCGACTGCATATAACTAAACTCTCTGCTAATTGTTTCTCGTTTAACCCACACCAATAATATATTCTCAGTACCATCCTACTTATGACCGAGTTTTGTTCTGACAAACCAGGTCGTAAGACGAAATGGACGTAAGTTAACCTTACTACTGAATATCAACATCACATTTTTTAAATGAGTTTTAATTTTATTTTTTTTATTTTAGGTATTTCATTTTTAACCTTTTTATACTGGCTAGTTACAGTATTTTACACTGAAAGGTTTTTAGGATAAACACTGTGTACAACAACAAACAGTCTGTTTATTTCTCATCAACAAATTTGGCATAGAAAACATGTCCATACGTCGATGTGGTCGTTATGTCGAGCAGGTCATAGAAGTCGGATGTAGTGTAATACGAAATATTAACGTATGAATAAGTGCGGGGAGAACCCACACTCCTGATAAACACAATGGAACATGAGGCGGCACGGAGCCATTGTACGTTGTCCCGACGAACGATGATTCGCTGAGCTCAATGATTTGAAACGAACATAATTGTAATGATTTTCGAAAATTACGACTATCAGAGCCTTAAACAATTATCCGAGGGACCACTTTATATGTATGTTAACGCTCTGGGGGAGCTTTAATTAACCCCTAGACTGTCACAATCTCCAAATCCTTAAGTGTCTGCCTGGTGTCACAAATTTAAAGAAAAAAAAAAAACTTTTTCTTCAGAAATGATAGAGATCTTTTCTCGATGTAATGACCACAAAACAAAAAAAAAAATTTGATTTAAAAACTGACGGAATTATGCTCTCGGCGAATTAGGCGACCTGGCAATATTTACGATTCTGCGAATTCGCTCACTTTGAGCCCTATTTTCGGCTAATTCCATTGTTCCAGTCTAAACCAAAATCATAGCGTATTGTTAAGAACTCCGTTTTTTCTATCGATGAGTACAAGAAACTGCCCATTAAACCGATTTCAAATACCCAAAAATAACGTTGTCAGAAATATGCAAATTGGCCATTTTCACTAAAATTAAAAATATGACAATTTCAAAATATGGTCCCAGATAACAATGCCTTTTCCCTACTCGAATGTCTCATAACAATAAAAAAGCGTATACAAATGAGCTGATGTAGTAACAGCATATAGCATGTCAGTAAATTTAAGAATCCTAACTTGTTCATAGCTTGTCAGTAAAGCTAGGGACCTTTAACCTAACTTGTCAAAACCCCGGTGGTACGAAGCCCTTCGAAGAAGTATATCATATAACCACCTGCTTTCAGCTCTACCAAATAAACCTTTTATAAATGGTGGGAATCGTGGAGCGCAGCAGTTGTTAGCCCAGAGAGAGGAAGGAAGTAATGAAGTTTGTTCACAGTTCATCCCCCCAACACAACAAACATCTTCTCCCTCGATTATCCTGCTGTGTGTCCCTGCCCGTTTGGAGCATCCAGACACTTGTACAACAGATCCAGCCGAAATTCAACCGAATATCTTCGAGAATTGTAAGTGGCGTCCCAGTGACCCCCATGCTAACAGCGTCCCTCCACGCTGTTTCTCATGTCAATGTGATTCAGCGTCCTTGTATGTAGCTGTTAGTTGTTCGGGGGGGGGAATCAGCACTAGCTGTTTTCAGTAGGGGGGTAGACAGACATGAGTTTTGGTTTGTTTCTGCGTCCAGTAAGTCTCCCTGTGTTTGTGGGTGGGAGTAGAGCAGAAATGCCAGATGCGCGCCCTGCCATACACACACCCACGCTCCTCACCAGCCTACCAAAACACCACTCACCCACTGCCCACGTCCCTTGCTGTGGCTTTTTCTGCTGTTTTTTCGTGTGAATTCAATTGCCAGAGCAGTGTATCCGAGTGTCCCAGGCCACTCGAAGCTACGTAGATCAGCAAGCCACGAAGATCCAGCATGCACTTGGATCCTGACGCCACGTGTGTGGCGATGTCAACCGTGGATCTACAAACCCCTGGAGTTACCGAGCCATATGTCCCAAATTTCCTCATGTTGTGGTTTTTCTGCTGCCCGTCAATCACATTGACGTCATCGCACTGCTGCCCGACTTCATGACGTCACGATTCCTGCCTGACACACCTCTAGATGTCTGCTGACGTCACAAGTGCTGCTGACGTCACTCGCGAACAACACATGATGTCACTCAGTGTTTTTCAAGTAATATAAATCAGTATTAGTGAGAAGACTGAGAGTAAAATATATGACGTGTTAATTAAATCCTCTCAGTCAGTTTTTCTCCACATTTTAGTATATGTTTTTAGAGTGTCAGTGTTGTGAGCACAGAAAAGCATCATTTTCTAGTTTAAGCATGTTGTACGCACTGTACAGCGAGGTGTGTAGTAATCCTCCTTGTGTTCGTGAGTTGTCTGAGCCAGACCTGAGTAGCCACCTCTGTGCTAAGATCACCTCCTTGTGACCATGCGAATTTGACAGCTGATTTGACACAGCCCCCGAGTGACCGAGCCCCTTGTACAAAAGCTTTAATGCTCGCACGCTCGTGAATTTTCAGCAGAATCGTACCAGCTACGATCCCATTGAGATTTTATTTCACCTCACACCTCCAGACCTTCAGAGTGCAGTTTATATTAATAGAAACAAGTCTGGGGATGCATAGACTAACCTCTGCTATAACTCCAACTGCCGAGAGAAATGACCCTCGTCAAGCCCGCAGTAGCACCTGTCGGCATGCGCTGTCAGCCTCGTTTCACAAGCTTTCAGTGAGGCAGCCTGCATCAAGAGATGATGTCACTTTGACTGTAGCTCGCTCACTGCAGTCCAGGTTGAATGAATGTAACGACTCCCAGATGTATTCTCCCAGTCGTCTCTCTGCCACGACTTGCTCCAGCAACTCGCACCATCCAACTCTCTCCGGCAGAGACAGCCCAGCGACAGTACCAGTCGAGAAGTGTCCTCCTGAGTCACTTGCCATAAGTCCTGCCCATTTGCCGATTTGGTCGACGCCTCAACACGAGGGCACCAGTGTGTCGTGCCAGGTTGAGTGAAACCTGCAGTGACACCTACATGAAAGCTTCACCATTCCAGAGGAGACACGTAACCGTTACGTCACAGCTCAGGCCGCAGAATCTTGTCTCCTGTATGGCAGTAACTGTCCAGACGGCAGGAAGGCGTGCAGTGATGCCCTTCGATGCTCACTGCCTTTGACCACGAAGTTAGAGCACACCCCAACGTTGTTTTTCTTCCTCCCTTTAGGAAGTTTTTTTTTTTCCATGTCCTATTATATAAATGTTTTTTATTTTGTGTTACTGTGCGCCTGTTCCTATGAGAAGAGACCGAGTTCCTTTTACCACCCATACATGAATTGTTGCTTCTAGGACGACGCGCGGTAAGGTGGCCTTAAGCGTATGTAAACAGCCTGTTACTGCTAGCACATACAGCCCATGCTGTCTGCAGCTTAGGTCATATTTCGCGCCACTCAAGTGTGCCCTCTGTATCCAGTCTCTTCGGTGGCACGCCACCTGTCTGCCCTTGCCACGCTCCTCATCAGGCGACACAAACACCCATCACTCAGTCAAGAACTGTCACCTTCCTCTTCGTCCTCTCGTGGGCATGGCCCCTCCCCCGGGCCCTGGCAAACACACAAGCCTGTGTACCCCCCACGACTTTAAACAATAAGTAAGAAGCCACTGAAAAGACTAATCATTTTACTCCCCGCTAACCAGAACAACCAAAACAAACCGGTTATAGTGTAGTAAAAAAAAAAACAAGTGGGAGAGAGGGAGAGGGGGGGCTAGCCCGCCGCTTCATATACATGTGAAGATTGATGGATAACAAGCTTTTTTAAAGACAGCACACTTTTTGAGCATAAATAGAAACTCTACAAAGGAAAAGAGATATTAAAGGGGGGGGAAACACAAACCGATAAGCATCATAGAGTCTAGGGAGCAGAGAGCCATAAATTTTAATTAGAAAACATCCCAAATACTTTTTCTTGTACGTAAAATCCAGTTCAGAAACTACATTCAGTATAATGCCTTTACTTACTAAGTGAAATAATACATATTAATCAATATTAACTGAACCCTCTTATCAGTCTACAGTCAATGACCCTAATGTTTCATTGTGAATTATTCAAAAGGCTGGCTTAAATATTAAAATTTTCTGATGTAACCTTAACACCAGTTGACTTTGAAGGAGCCATTGATAATGTGCCCATGCATTCTGTCCTTGGTCTAGACTCATAGAATAAAATTCATCAAAAATTTCAAGAAGACACTCAGTATTTTATACAAAAAGAGCCTGGAGCACTGGTGTCATCCCACAGTCATAAAAATAACCAATAATTGCCCCACATACACAAAGAGGCAGTAAAGCAATCACGACTAAATGACTATAGACCAATAGTGCTCACAATCATCACATCAAAAGCTTTGAACGGGTCCTAAGAAGAAAGATTGCTATCCTAAATAAATCATAACAGTTTCACAAGATCAGGTTGCTCCGGCCTATCAGCAATCACTAGATCATTACAAACAGGGTCCTTGGGTGAATAGGAAGACAGAGGCTAAATACGATCTACGTAAATGCAGATTTTGCAAAGCCCTTCAGTACGTGTGACCAAGGTGTCCAAAGCACACAAGGTGTGAACAGGAATAACTGGAAAGTGAGCAGATAGAATAAATAACATCCTGAACAACAAACCCAAAGCTAGTAGTTAAAAGTGAAGATGGAGCGTTTACAGAGTGAATGCTTTGTTCCATAAGGGCCCCGGCCTACTTAGTCTCCCCGCTTCACCCCACTTCTCTTTCTCACTCTTATATCTGACAAAGACGAGGATTAAAAATCGCAGAACCATATCATCCAATTGCTTATGATATCAGAATCTCTATGAGGAGTGACAGTCTGATACACAACGCATCTGAAAGTTGAAATAAAGTCTTCTACTGGGCTAATTACAACAATATAAAGATTTAATAAGATCAAGTACAGTTGCTCTGTATAGAATATTAAGAAAGCAATAAAGACTGAACCTTCATATCATACAGTTGAACTAAAGTTCCATGTGTGAGAACTTGGATCATGAAGTTAGATCTCAAATTCAAGAGGGCAGGGGAAGGCAAGGGGGGGGAAGAGTTCAGGAGAAAGGGGAATGGGGCGAGGTCAGGTTCCGTCAGGTCAGACAGTCAGAGCAGGGGGAAGAGAAGGAAAGGGTGAGGTAAGCAAGGGGACTGGGGGGGGAGAGGAGGGCAGGGAGAGGCAGGCCCAAAGGGCAAGTCAGGAGAAGGGAAGTCAAAGGGTGGGAGGGCAGCGGGAGAGATGGGCATGGCAGGGGAGGGGGGAGGCAGGGTGCAGAGGGATCAGGGTGAGGAAGGAAGGGTGGGGCGATAGGGGGGTGGGCAGGAGGACAGCAGTCAGGCAGGAGGACAGGGTCAGACATGGGGTAAAGGGGGAAGGGGGGGGAGGAGAGGGTCAGGGCAGGAGAGCGGAGGAGAGGGGTGGAGGGAAGTGGGGGAGGGAGGGGGGGGAGAAGGACAGGGCAGGATGGGGAGAGGGGGGGGGAGGTAGGGAGGGGAGCTTGCAGAAGCAGGGAGTCAGGCTGAGGGGACGTCAGCACATGGAGGGGCAGGTGAGGAGGAGGGGGGGAGATGTGGGCGTGGAAGCCAAGGAAGAGGGGGCCGGAGCGAAGGCAGAGGATGAGAGGGGGGGGGTAGGCAAGTGGGGAGGCGAGGAGCAGAGGGGGGGCAGAGGTCAGAGGGGAGGCGTGCACCTCACACCAAGGGGAAGGGCAGGGCAGACAGGATGCAGGCAGGAGGAGTAGAGTCAGTCAGAGGAAGAGCAGGCAGAGAGGGGAACATCAGCAGGGACAGGAGAGGGAGATGGGGCAAGTCACAGGCAGAGGGGCAGGAGAGCAGGGAGTGCCTGAAGAGAGGGGGTGGAGGCCAGAGTGAAGAGGGGCAGGGGCAGCAATCAGCAGGAGGTAGAGGGAAGGCAGGTAGCCATCAGGGTACAGGGGTGGCAAAGGGAGAGTACCACAGTAGTTGCTGTTGCTTCATCAATGGAAAAAGAAAAGCATGATAACTAGAATATTCAAGAGATGTCAAGTCTCAGTCTTATATTCACTGCAAGCTATAATAAGGATATAAATTAATGGCTTATTCCAGCAGGGCACTTGAGGAGCAAGAGTGCATATAGAGACCTTCAGCGATCCGAAAATGAACAAATATCCGAACTAGTGGTAATGCTTGAAACCTTATTTGAGCTGTACTCTTGGAGAAGCTTACATATCGAAATGTCCATTAGAAATTACACAATGAAATCCTAGAGGGACTGGTCCAAACACCTGTAGAGTGTTTCCGAGGGACAATGCCCTCGCCGACCATTTCTCAACCAGGCCTCCTGGTGAATAGCCTTGATCCCACTAGGCTATTGGTGCTTAGCTACGTACAAGACCTAACTGATCAGGGTGTTTACGGTGGAACCTCGTTTTCCGTATGCCCTGCTTTTCCATCGAATTAGGATTTCAACGACCCTTTTTTGTTAAAATTTTTGGACTCATTTTCGTTCATCAACCTCGGTTTTTCGTCAAGTTGGACAAGTGAGGTTTCCATACCGAATGTGTCCGCCAGCCCTAGGGTGTAGTGATTGTTGGAAGAGGTAGGGAGTGCTGGTGGGCTAGAGGGTGTGTGAGATGGTGCTATAGGTGAGTATGAAGGCAGTAAGGGTGTGACGTGATGACAGTAGAGGTGAGTAGTGATGGCAGTAGAGGGTGAGGGTAATGAGGTGTTAGAGAGTGGTATTGATGATGATAGATGTGTGGTTATTTGATGATGATAGAGGGTGGTAGTGATGAGGGGGGGGGGGGGGGGGGGGGGGGGGGGTAGAGGTGGTAGCAATGATGGATAGGGTGGTAGTGAGGTGGTAGAGGGTTGTGGTGGTTGTGATTGAGGTAGAGTGTGTTAAATGAATGATGGCAAGCGGCAAGCAACAGCAGCGACCTACAAAAGTAGGTCAACTGTACACAATCACGAGAGAATGATCCTCTTCAACGAGTTCACAGAAAGCTAACTTACAGAGAATAACTAAATCGTGTCCAACCTAAAGCCTACGTATGTAGTGTATGTTTTTGCTCCAATTATTGTTCAATTTTATAGTACAATCTCTTCGTAAATTAAATAATCAACGACCTCATATAGTGATTTAACTGAGTAAAGCATAAGTCACCTTATGTAATTTTTCTTATTACAATGATTGCTTAAACATTAGCCTGAAATTTAATTACTTTCTCTGTCCATATATACTACCTCATATTTTTTTAAATACTATAATTGATATTACTTAACTAAAAATTAAATAATATAATTACCATTTTATATCATACAATTTACTCACATAACATTTTGACATTTAATTACCATTGACTTGTCTATTACCATAACCTGTTTTTAATAATACCACATTTACAATCTAGTAGTACTCTTAAATACCTATGATACTGCCAAATAACCTCTATGTAAACTACCAGTGCAATATTGAATCCAAATAACTGTTTCTTAAAATTAAATAACTTGAACTAACAACATTACTTTTACACTTAATTTTTGGCTAATTAATCTTTTTTTGAAATCATTATACTTATTAATATTTTATTAAACACCATATTCATACTACCAGTTCAGTTTATACTTTTGTATATTATCATTATTTTATCTTTCCATAACAATTTGTTGCCAAATTTTCCCAAGTTTGTATATTCAACTCCAACCTTTATATTATCCTATGTAACCTGTGTTACCTGTCCACAACTTACAATCAATCATTATAACCAAGTCATTGCCATTGTTATTTTTTTTTATACTTATGCTTTTGGGTACTTTAATTTGGAATTTTATTTTGTCAATTTAAATCTAGTTATACTCTTGAAGCTTGTTAACAACCTATATCAGACCCTAGTGCAATTGCAAGTACCATTTTAATTGTAATTTTAATTATAAGTTAGATACCTAGTTGTACTTTACTCATTCAGCTCAATCCATAGCACTAAATTTCTTTATATAAGACCTTAGAGGCAATTACAAGATGAGTCCTGGTGCCACTTTTAATTTGTGTTTTTATAGGTGTTAGTTTATAACCTAGTTGCACGTTAGCTCATTCTAGCACAACACATATGACAATATTCAATTTCATTGTTTATTAGTGACAAAAACACTGCATTACCCCAAAAAAAAGTGCTGTTAGTGGTATAACTTTATCCAAAACCTTCCCACCACTACAGGATCAATATAAGAACTCACCACAATAATACAGGATATAAACAACACAATTAAAACCTAAAGATGAATGATCATGTTGACCCCTGATCAAATCCTCCATACTAACACACAATCAAAACTTATTTGAAAAGTAACTGCCAGTATTACACAGCATCACACGCCAATCACTATTCTGAACACTGCTCACAGACTAATCGTTCTCTAACTACATCAGGTCCTTAAGCAACACTATGATGACCTCCTGGCACTCCTTGATGTCACAAAAGACACCCTCGTCCAGCATATATCTCACTGAGACTGGGCTTAAGCAGACAGCAAATGGATAACAACCCACTACCATGATACCAGCAAATCCACAACTGCAGACGCGAACCAAGTTGGGGGTGGTACTGCAAATCTATACTGAAACAACTATCTTGTATTAGCACTAATTTGCTTAAAGATGAATAAGGGAAATACAATTTTTTGCTAATTATAACTGAAAAAAACCTCAAGAATCTATAACAATCGGTGCCATATACCGGATACCCCACTGCCAAACATCCCAAACTTCAGTGAGATCTAAAGTCACTAAAAACAAACAGACAAATGAACAAGCACCGCACCTTCACCTTAGCTGGGATACTTCAATATCAACCTTGGCCTACGCAGAAGAACAGACTGTAACTTATTTCTCATCAACATATGAATCAATTCACACTTCTCCAAACAAACAATAACTAAACCAACCAGGCTGACCGAACAAGTACAAACCCATAACTAGACACATATGGACCACTATACTAGCCCCACCTTAAATCAGGAATAATCACATCAGGCACTACCTGACCACATATCCACCTTCCTCAACACAAACCATTAGTAAGGCCACACACTTGAGAGATCAACAAAGTTTCATTTTAGACTCCATGACGATGGACATAAGAATTTCACAGCAGATTAGAGACTGTATGACTTGGCCTACAGCATTCTCCAATTGAGAATGTATTGACCAATTTGGACAGACATTTCTTAACAAAATACTTAGACAATACAACAACACAATTGTCAATATAAAAGCGAAACAGATCACGAATAAAACGGCTTGGGTTGCTCCATGGCAAACCAGCAGCATTCCTGAATCCTTGATAAGAAACACCAATAGAAAAGCAATATAGACAGGCTTAATACACAAAGATATTCAAAACAAAATTCAACAGTTTCTCACCAAATTAATAAAGCAAGCCAAACAACTGTACTACTCCAGCAGATTCACTGACTACAAGAGGAGATATAAAAAAGACCATTGAAAACACTTTCCCAGATTCTGGGGACCCACACACTGAAAAAAACAATATATGATCTAACTAAACCGTCATGAAACACCACTGCATCCCACTGAAACAGCTACAAGATAAACGACTTCTCTCAAACATATGACAAATCTCCGCCAGGTAAAATCCCACGTACCAGTGCCACGTGCCGTGGACTACCTAAAAGGGAATTCCCAAGGATCGGTCAACATTCTCACCAGACAAGTGGACGCATTTGGGAATGTTGCCGAGTTATGGCCAACACCGTAGAACAATTAATCATAAATAGGTTCAGGACACACACAAGCAGTATAAATAGTTATATACCCAGTAATTAACCATGTGCATCTTTCATGGGGAATCCTTCGATACACCCCACAGCCCAAAGTACCCAGTGTAATTATTTGCACTGTACATAAATTTGATACAAAGTACAGAATATAAGAGCTCCTCCAAATCTTCCAATAAAACAGAGGAAATTCAAAGGCGTGGTTTCCTATGAAAGGTAAAATAATATATTCCTTCTCGAGATAAGTGAATCCAAAACTCCATGTTATCCACTAAAGTTTTGACTTCATGTTGTTCAGAGTTTTCCTAAGGGAATAAGACTCTTACAATAATAAGGGGCCATCCCTTTTCCACTTCTCTCGGGGACATGTTACTAGTGAAATTCAAGATTATTCCCATTGAGTTGGGGTTTGTGGGGGCAGTTGGACGGATGTGACCTACTTGTTATCAGAGGAAAGCAGACGACAGGCTTGCCCTTATACACCCAGCTGAAGTTGCAAACAGTGTCGCTCTGGCTGGTGTCTCTCTGGATACTGTTTTCGATAGATGCCCATGTTGAGTAGTTTGTCTCTCAGCATGTACGCCCATAAATGAGAAGCGTGGCTTCACCATGTGACTAAGTTGGCTGCGTAGACGTTCTCACCCTCCGCTGACACATTCATTCTCCAAGTTACATCTTCTCTCATGCAGGGCTGATTGAAAGAAGACGGGACTTGCTCGGACTAGGAGCGGTTGTTTCAAAGGTATCAGCCAACATGTCTGCCATCCAATATGCAGTGTTAAATCATGATCACTGCAGAAGACTCGAACCTCTGTCCCACAGACTCCAGCAGTGTCAATCAGAATAAGCTGTACTATCTCAGCTAAGGTAGCAACACCACTTGCTTTATACCAGCTGGTAAACGCTTGGTCTGTTTGTCGCACAAAATCACAGGATTGACCAAGCTGTCGCCTGCCTAATGTTAAATAATTACTTCACGGGAGAATTTTTTTTTTTTTTTGCCCTTTTTCCCCATTTTCTTTTATTCATCCATTTAAATATACAGTCTAACTAATTTAGTTCTTGTAGGTTCACCGGTGTTGTCCCGGCTGGGTCTTCTCCAGATGGTGACCCGGCTGTAATTTACTATGCAGATGTTGACGTTTGTGTAAATCTGCAGATTGTTTTAGAAAGTTGATTTGAAGCTGCTATTAATGTCATTGTTACAGTAACATCAAGTGTTATATTTGTATATCATACCCAGTATCTGAATAGTACTCTTTTGTTAGTTTCGGTTTAAGAAATATGAATCAATTGATTACAAGTACTGTATAGGTAACACCTTTCCGTTGGCAATATGTGAGTAGCCTGTCAGGCTTTCAAATAAACAAATAAATAAATAGGGTGTAATACCTTCTTCCAGTGGTATTGAAGCAATGACTGACACTGTATTTCAAATGCAATCCGTCCAGTCTTAAATGTCATATGAGCTTTTCCATTTAGTGCAAACTGTTCATTTCAGCTTATAACCTCACAGAGATCATAAGCCTTCCTGTTATCTGCATTTCC
This sequence comes from Cherax quadricarinatus, assembly GCF_026875155.1. NCBI lineage: Eukaryota > Metazoa > Arthropoda > Malacostraca > Decapoda > Parastacidae > Cherax > Cherax quadricarinatus. The sequence goes on from NW_026504678.1 coordinate 28,556, forward strand.
TATGTACTCTTTAGAAAAAACATGCATAAACATAGAAAGTTGAAAAATACCTTACTAGGATAATAGTGGCAGGTAGATTCTGAAAATATGCTTAGGAAAGTGAGCATAACAAAACCAACCCTTGTCTTCATTGGTTGGAGAACATTTTTTTTTTTTTTCATGTTCTGTAAATAGTATATAAAAATCACATTTTTTAGTTGGCTGGAGTATAATGTTATTCATTACTATAATAAATATTTCACAAATTTTTATACAATTTTATATACAGTAATTTAAATAACACTATTATATAAAGTTTTGTGATGTAATATAACCAAATAATGATAATTTCAGTTTTCCCATCACCGCAATATCGCTACATTACTATGGTGCCTTCATCAAGAAATCCCCCCAGGAAAGGATGATTCAGCTGTGGCTGGTGATGGAATACTGCGGGGCAGGCTCTGTCACCGATCTTGTCAAATGTAAGCAGGCTCATTTATGTTGAATTATTCCCAATGTGAAATAGCTTAATGTATTTTGGTAGGAATACATGTGCATGGCAAAGACAAAGCCCTTACCACCTGTCTGGATAGGAACAAGTTTATTGCATATAGAGAGAGTTGAAGCCCAAGCATTACTTTAGTGGTGAATGTTAGGTCTGACTCTGTACTAGACTTGGCTTTTAACGATTAGCTTAAAGCAAGACTTTGAGGCTGGCTGTGCTCTGTGCTGACAGTGACACTTCACTCTACCTGATCATAAGCTTACATTTACCAGGTCATGTCTCAGGGGTTGTCAATCCTAAACATTATCAGTTTATTTTAATACATCTTTCATGTGGGGCCTCTTGACTTGTACTAGAGGTAAACCCCCATATCTGTTTGATTTCACCATTCTCTCCCATATCATTCTATCTCTTCTCTTCCTCTGCTGCTTCATTCTCTCTCGTCTCTTGTTCTATCACTTCTCACCTTCCTTCCTCTGTTGTCTCATTTTCTCTCCTTGTCTTGCTCTATCCCTTCTCCCTACTTTCTCACATAATTCATTAGACCGCATAATTTTTTGAAGGTTATGAAATAGATCCACTAGATATTGTGAAAATTAGCATCATGGCTGCATTAAAGCGCTACAGATCAGTTGAAAAAATGTAAAGTGCCACATTACTTGAAACTAAGCAACGCTGCTCCTAAATTATAAAAAGGATGATAAGTCATGCACCCTCATTATCACCCATCAATTTGACATCCGTTGTGGGTAAATTAGCGGCGCAATAATGAGGTACAGTGGACCCTCGACCAACGATATTAATCCGTTCCTGAGAGCTCATCGTTAGTCGAAATTATCGTTAGTCGAGTTAATTTTCCCCATAAGAAATAATGGAAATCAAATTAATCCGTTCCTGACACCCCAAAGTATTGAAAAAAAAAAATTTTACCACATGAAAAATTAATTTTAAAACACACAAACTGAAGAAGACATGTACAATTACATGACACTTACCTTTATTGAAGATCTTGTGATGATTGATGGGATGGGAGGAGGGAGTGTGTGGATGGTGTTACTGTTTAGAGGTGAATCCCCTTCCATTAGAACTTGAGGTGTCAAGTTCTTTTCCAGGGTTACTTCCCTTCTTTTTTAATGCCACTAGGACCAGCTTGAGAGTCACTGGACTCTGTCGCACAACATATCTGTCCATAGAGCCCCTGTACCCCCCGTTCCTTTAAGATTTGTCTAAAATGGGCTATAACATTGTCATTGTAATAGTCACCAGCACGGCTTGCAATAGCTGTGTTGGGTGATTTTCATCCATGAAGGTTTGCAGTTCAACCCACTTTGCACACATTTCCTTAATCTTTGAAGTAGGCACAATGGATTCCACAACTGGCATAGGCATCTCAGGGTTAGCCCCAAACCTTCAAAATTTTTTCTTAATTTCCATACTAATTTTTCACCCTTTTTATCACAGGGTTGGCACCAGAAGCTTTCCTGGGGCCCATGGTGATTATTTTGCAGGGGCAATCACTAAAAATGCTGTGATAATATGAAATGTTCCAATTGTATGTTTGGATGCGACCGCGGTGGCTGGCTTGTAAACACTGGCACCCACAGGACAAGTGAGGCGCGCTCAGCGTTGGTCGAGTTTTTAGCGCTAGTCGAGGCAAATTTTTGCATTAAAATGTATCGCTAGTTGGATTTAACGTTATACGATGCCATCGTTGGTCGAGGGTCCACTGTATATTAAATTTTTTATTAATAATTTGTTGGTTAATCCTTTGAGGGTCGACAGGCCCTCTCAGAGACTTGTTCTCAGGGTCGCCAAAATTTAAAAGAAAAAGAAAAAAATATTTTTTTTATGAAAAGATAGAGAATCTTTTCCCGATCATAATGACACCAAAAGTATGAAATTTGATGGAAAAAATTACGGAATTATGCTCTCGTGAAGTTGGCGGTCTTGATGATGTTTACACATCGGCGATTTTGCCCAATTGAGCCTTATTTTCGGCTAATTTCAGTGTACTAGTCGACAAAAATCATAACTATTTCGCTAGAACTCATTTTTTCTATCGAATGGTACAAGAAACCACCCATTTTCGATTTCAACA
>NW_026504681.1:0-11864 GCF_026875155.1 Cherax quadricarinatus
ACTAGGAAAACTTAAAGAACGGGAGGAAATGAGGTAATCTCCCTCAACCTTGGTCGGTGTTTTCGTCCATCAACCCTTATGGACTGAACACTCGACTTAAAGGGTTTCGCCACACGTGGCTTCATCAGTCCATACGTAGGAGAAACTTGAAGAACAGGAGGAGAATGATGGACTGAACACATCGACTCAAGGTTGGGGGACTGATTTACCTCATTCTCCTCTGTTCTTCAAGTTTCTCCTACGTATGGACTGAATGAAGCCACTGTGTGGCGAAACGTTTTCCTCAATAAAGATACCCAAGAGTTGCACATGTGTCTAATTTATCATATTTTGCATAAACATTCATCATTATATTTTGATAATTTGAATGCTGCACTGGGTGTTATGAAAGGTTTTACGCACATTAAAATTTAAAATAACTATCTCAGTATTGTAAGTACACTATATATATTCCACAGCTGGTTCTGGTACTAGGCGATCTACATATTCCTCACCGCACGAGTTCTCTGCCTGCAAAATTTAAGAAGTTGCTAGTTCCAGGCCGCATTCAGCACATTCTTTGCACTGGAAATCTCTGCACAAAGGAGAGTTATGACTATCTCAAAACTCTGGCAGCAGACGTACATGTTGTTCGAGGAGACTTTGATGAGGTGAGACTAAAGAATTAGCAAGTTTTACTCTCAGAAAAGTATTGATTTCATTATGAAAATAAAAATCCTTGCTTTTTTGAAACATACATGGAAGTTAGATTAACTGGCTTGCAGTTCACTTACCAATTTTCCAGCATGTAAGGTGCGCTTTTTTTTTTCCACACAAAAGTCTTGGAAAATCACCTGCACATTATACTGTATACTCAAGGTCAGGGTCAAGAGTAATCTTTGGGTTACACTTTAGCAGTTGTTTACTAATGTTACATTACAACTGCTGGGAAACATCGTGACAGCAAGTAGTCGACATTCGTGTCATACAATTATGATACAATTACAGTTTAATGCTCCAAAGAAAGCTACTTACGAAAAGCATTTCAGGCAGACTAATTCGGAACCTTTCAAACTATGGTAGATAAGCACATTTCACACAAGATACGTATCGAAAAAACAGCTGCAAGTGAAAGCACGATAGGTAGAGTGAACAACTTGTGGGAAAAAGTGGGTCAGGTTTTATACCACCTTCAAAAAAAGGAAAAACTTTTCTTGTAAATACACAGTTGACCTAAAATACTAAACTGAGTATTGCTAATGATTTTAAAAGACACGCAAATGGTTGCCTAAGTTTCGCTGTCTGAAGTGGATGATTGTGGTTTGCGGGCTGAGGTCAGTGCATAGCTGTTACTTTTGGGAGTCCTGAAGTATTCTGTCATGTGTCTGCTGTGTATTACCCAGCAGTACTTTGTACAGCTAACAGTAAGGCATCATTGCCTGGTTCACGATCCATTTCAGAGTAGAGCTGCAAGATATGTCAGGGTCCTCTTCATTGTAAAAGTCTGCAATTTTTGCAGCAACAGGGAAAACTTCATGTAACCATTGAAGTGTTAATTGTTTCTCTGAAAGCTTTTCTTCCTCACCCTTCTTCTACTTTGGGGTCTTTTGGGGTCTGGGAATTCAGCTTGCCAAATATCCTCAAACTTCTTTTTTCCCTCTTTTATCTTCTAATATTTCCCTTTTAACATTTTAAAGGTTTGCATGTTTTTCAAACCCCTCTTCGGGCCCAGTTTCCTTCCCATCTAAACCGTTTTCCCTTTTCCCCACTGAAATTACGTGGAACCCCGCCTTCCCAAATGCATCGCCTTACATTAAATCTGCCTTTCGAAGCTTTTGAACGAAAAAATTTTGGGCCTCCCCCTCCCCAAAAAAAAAAAAATTCACTTTTTTGTGATTCATCCAGGACAGGGGCCCCATTTTGTGGCCTCGCCCCAGTGTTTACAACCCACCCAGTGCGGTTGCATCTACGCATACTTTCGGTACTTTTTCACTTTTACCCGTTTTTTTTAAAAAGTGCTTGTAATGAAAAATAAGTCACCATGGCCCCCCAAGAAAGCTTCTAGTGCCACCCCTGTGGAAAAAAAGGGCGATTTTTAAATTTGGAAATTGTGCAAAGGGGGTTTTAAACCCTGAAAAAACCTTTATGAATGTTTTTTCCACCCTGAACCAGCTACGGCAAGCCGTGTTGGCAACCTGATAATGACAATGTTAGGGGCCCTTTTTTGGGAAAAGGGTTTTAAAAGGGGAAGGGAGGTACAGACCCTTTTATGGACAGTTTTGTTGTGCGACAGGGGTCCAGTGCCTTTTAAAGCTGGGCCTTGTGGCATTAAAAAAAGGAAAGGAAGTAACCCTCAAAAAGGGAAATTGGCTCCCTTTAAGCCCTAATGGAAGGGGTTCCCCTTCAAAACCAATAACAACTTCCACATTTCCCCCCTTTCCCATCCTTCAGAAAATTCCCAGTTTTTCCCAAAGGTAGTGTCATGTATTTTATTCATATTTAGAGTGGGAATTGTGCCTGTTTTTTTTTCAGTTTGTGTGTTTTAAAAATTTAAATTTATTTCATGTGGTAAATTTTTTTTTTTTTCATATTTGGGGGTGTTTGCACGGTTTTAAATTTGAATTCCTTATTTCCGGGGGAAAAATTTTAATTCGCCTATGAAAATTTTCGGCTTACAAATGAGCTTCAGGAAGGTTTTAATTATATAAGGGGGGGGTTTCCCTGTATTAAAAAAATTTAGGCCATTTTTTTCCCCAGCTGCTTTTATTTTTTTGATTTGGGGCCCACTTTTATCACATGCAGCTTAGGAAAGGGTTTTTTGCTGTTTATTAAACATACTTCAGGAAAAAAAAGGGATGTTTCGAATTAGTTAGCAAGAAATTCCTCTGTGTCCATGCTGACTATTTTAAACCCACCAGGTAAAAAGAAAACATAGTTTTTTGTTTTTTCTTTTTTTTAAAAACACAAGGCTTTTTTTTAAACCCCTTTCACTATAAGCCCCTTTCCCCCCCCTAAAATAATTTTGGGCCCCAGTGCCCAAAATTTTAAAAAAAAGTGTTTTTTTTTCGGGAATTGTAGAGGATCTTTTTTTGAAGGTAATGACACCAAAAATTTTTGGAAATTTTTTTGGAAAACTTTTGTAATTCCCCATATGCAAAATAGCAGTGAGGAGCAATTTTTTTCTTGGGGTGATTTTTGCCAAATTTGAGCCCTATTTTAAAGTAAATTCCCATTACTTAAATTTGCCCAAAATTTTTTTTAGCTATTTTGCTATTTATCCCTTCCCAAACCTTTCAATTGAGCACAAAGAAACCCCCCAAAAAACTCTGTAAAGGCATTTAAAGTTTTAATTGGAAAATTTAACACAAAATTAAAAAATACCGTTTTTAAAAAAATAATCCAAAAATAAAAAAGGGGTAAAATTTCCCCGGGCCACTAAAATGTTTATGTTTACCGGTTCTTTCATGGCCCGCTTCACATCTAAAAAATTTATGCTGTTTTTCTGGAATTTTTTGTAGTGATTTAAATTTGGGACTGTATTGGTTTAATGAGTAAAACCCTTTTACAGTAAAAACAAAAGCTGAATACATCACGGAATGGGGCATCGGGCAGGGACAGCACAAATTTTTTAATCAACCCTGGTAAAACACTTTTGTAAATCTACCCCCCACTACGGGCCTTATTGAAAAGAAGATGCTGCTGCTTGTGTAATTGCACACACGAAAGTCAAGATAACACAAAACAGACCGTACTTCTGTTAAAAAAAGGAATGTGGCACTGTGATCTATCCGTGTTTCTTGGAATACCACATTTAATGATTTCACCCTTTCTCCTCATTAATGATGGGGTTTGTTCCTAAGGGGAGGCCGGAAAGCGAATTGGTCATTAACGGGGGGAGCGTACTGTATTTGGAGGGGGGTTTTGTGTAAAATTTTTGTCTTAAAATTTTTTTTTAAATTCCCCTTTTTTGGCGCCATTTATAATTTTTATTTCTTTTTTAAATGTTTTTTACAGTGTGTATTTTATATGAATAAACCAAATAGAGGAAATCAGTTTCTATTTAACATAGGTTTGCTTTTACTGGTTGGAAACCCGGTTTTTTTAAAGGCCAAACTGGTGGGGTAAACGGTTGTGCTACGTGGGGAAAAAGGCTGTTTTTTGGGTTTTAGGGGAATTGTGAAAAATTCATATGGTACAGGTACGGGAAAGGGTTTTTCGGGGGAAAGGGGTATGGGCCCGGGTTTTTTCCATTGGTGACCCGGAAAGATTCATGGGGGTGGAAAAAGGATTTTAAAAAAATTGGTTTTTAAAAGAATTTAAAAAAGTTTTGGAGTATGAGTTTTTTTGTCTTGCCAAAAAAAGGTTATTTTTTTTTTTTTTTTCGTTTTCACTTTTAAATCTAGCTTTATTTTCTCTACGGTCACGTAAGATTTTTTGTATACTACCCCCTGTGGCTTGCTTTGTTTGTTTTGTATACTTTAGTTAAGAAAATAAGATAATTTTTCATTGGGGATTTTTAAACCCCCGGGGGGTTAGCCCCCCAAGGAAAACCCAAAAAAAGTCGGGGTTTCATCGAGGACTGTCTAACTTTTTTTTCCTTTTGGGGCCCTTTAATCTTGTCCCCGGGATGCGACCCCCCACCATTTGGACAAAAACCCCCAGGTACCTATTTGCTAGGTGAACGGGGACAACGGGTTTGAAGGGAAAACCCATTCAAAAATGTTTCCACCCGCCGGGAATCAAACCCCCGGGCCCCCCCGTGTGTGAAGCGGGAGCTTTGGGCCAAACCGGGCCCATGGGGTTTCCGTCCCCAAACTTAGCCGTGATAACGGGGGCCCTTTTTTCAGGGGTTTTTTTTTTTTTTTTTAACCCCCATCCACAATTTAATGTTTTAAAAATGCAAGTTCCGGGTTCCCTTTGTGTAGCAACTGTATACTTATTTAAAAATTCTGTTTATTGTTTTTAAAAGGGTTCTTTTCCTTTGAAAATTTTTTTTTTTTTATGTACAGTACGGGTCCCTTGGCAATTTGATTTGTACATAAATGTGAAAAATCACTCATTAGGTACCCATGGTGGGGTTTTTTTAAGAGCCAAAAAAGTGGTTAAAAATTAAAGAGATAAAGCAGGTGGATTCTAAAAATTTATACTGTATATTGTCGTTTTATTTTTTTGTTGCTGGGTGAGGGCAATGTATGGGCATGCTGCTCTGTGGCTCAATTTTCAAAAACAGCCAGAGAATTTTCCCTTTAAAATAGGGCTCGGGTAGAGTCCCCAAGGATTCCCTTCTTTACTTTTTTTACTGTTTTTATTTTTAAAAATGTTTGTTTTAAAAGCCATTATTTGCTTATTTGGGGGACATAGGATCATGTAACTTTCAGAGAAAGCCCGTGGGTAAAATTCAAAAAAAATATTAAAATGCTTTATTTTTTCTGTCATTATTTTGTTTTTTGTTCAAACCATTTTTTGATTTTGATTGTGGACCCCTTTTTAAACCCAGCTCTTTAAGATATGAAAAAAAATGGCTTTAATTTTTTTCAAATTTTGGACCTAAAAAGAAAAAAACAAACGGGCTAGGTACCTTTTTCCTTTACTTATTTTTAGTACGAAAGAAAAAAAAATGTTTCAGTCACCCCTGAAACTTGATGTGTTTAGCCAGCATCCCCAGTTATTGCCAAAAAAATTTTGGGATGCTTCAGGGTTTTGGCTTTAAAAAAAGGGAAAAATGATTTGTTTTCCCTAGGTATAGTCTCTGATTTCCCTAAGTATATTCTGCCAATTTTAGTACCTGTGGGAAACTTCTGCTTCATTATAAAAAACTTTGCCATAATTTTTTTTACTTTATTTCCTCCTTTAATTTTTGTTTTAAACCATGGACTAAAAAAGGACTTTTATAAGTTACACCAGTATCAAAAAATTGGTTTAAGCAAGAACCTAAAATTTATATTCAACTTTAATGTGTTTATATTTAGTGGAGGCTCCTGGGGAAGGTTTTCTCAGCCCTGAAACAATTCGTCAGAAATTACTCGGCTGGCTCCCCCTCGGGAAAAATTGAAGAATAGAAAAAAAAAATTAATAACAAAAAAAAAACAAAAAAACACTTTATTAAATATAAAATATAAAATATAAACACTTAAATATGAAATTTTTAACCCTTTACTTTAAAAAAAAATGAAAAAGAAAAATTTTAAATAACTGAATTCAACGCAAAATATTTATAGGGGTTTTGGGGGTTTTTGGGTTTGGACACGGGTGTGTTGTTGAAATCGTTGGGCTGTTGTGTTGAGGGGGGGGGGGGGGGGGAGGTTTTTGGTTTAAAGCCCCAAATGGCTAGTTCTTCACAGTAAAACCCAGTGAGTTTTTATCCCGATGACGGGAAAGCAGGTTTTTTACCGCTGCAATGATGTGGGGTTAGGGTTCCGGGCAATTTCTCAGGTGCACAGGTAATTAAATCCAAAAAGGGGACGCTCAGGATTTAGCCCATCCCCATTCGTTCTTCTGGGTTTGTTTGGGAAGGTGCCCCTCTCTGTCACCAAGAGTAGTTTTGGGGGGAGTGTGGTCGAGTGTTTTACTGTTTGCCCAGAGCCCACACATCCCCTTTTGGGGGGGGGGGGGGAAGAAGGGGGGGGAAATGGGATAGCAGGAGCTAGTTGCCCCTCCCTTAACAAGGGGGCCCGGCAGTAAAAACTATCACTTTGGGGGGAGGGAAAAAAAGGGGGAATAGTGGGAGTTTGGGATTTCCCCTACCTTAAAAAGTAGCCGGCAAGGGAAACTATTGTTAATATATACTCCCTCGTTTATCCTATCTAGTGAATTTTTCCCCTAAACCCCCCAAATACCAAAGACTTTAGTCAAGGAGTAAAAGGGGGAATAGGGGGGGAAAAAAATTTTTTAACATATGGAAGTCGCGTAAGGCAAAAAAATCTTCTACGATTTGTCAAAAATTAACCAGTCAGAGAAAAAAATTGGATAAAAACCATTAAATAACAATATGGAACTTAAAAGTCGGGAATGCCAATGTCCCCCCTAAAGAGGCGACGGGTTGGTTCCCTTAAAATTTTTTTTAAGTATACAAAGGTTTTTTGGGCCTTTTCAAAAATTTGGAATTCTTTTCCCGAAAAATTAAAATTTAAGTTTGGGGTTTCCCCCCACAAAAGGGGCCAAACATTCCTTTTCTATGGTGGGTATCTCTTTTTCTGGGGGGAGGGGGTTTCCGGCTTAGAAAGCATCGGGGAAAGGGGATTTCCATCAGGGGATTGTATTTAACACGCCCCTTTAAGCCATTTTTGGGAAAGGGGCACCCAGTTCTTAAAAAAAAATTTTTTATTAAATTGGAATTTTTAAGTTGGGGTTTTTCCCAAAAAAGTTTACTTTTAATTCATTAAATTTTTCCCGAGCTAGGGTCGGAAAGTTCAAGGGGGGGTTCCCTTTTTCACAAAATTTTTAAGGGAAAAGTCGGAAAAGATCCCTGTAAGCAGAAAGGGGTTGGGGGAAAAAACCGTGCAAAAAAATTTACAAAACCCAAAAAAAGTACGCATGAGTTTTTGGGTTTTGGGGAATTTAAATTCAAATAAAGCTTTGATCTTATGGGGAGGGCTGCAGAGGGGTTATTAGAAGGTTTTGAAAAAGGTAGAAAATTTAAAATGAACATAGAAAAGGTAAGGTGTTGAGGGTGTCAAATGATTTGGGAAAAACAAAAAAATTGGGATATCAAAATTGGGGGGGAGGAGTAGGGAAAGGGGAAGGGGAAGGGGTTTTCAGATATTTGGGATTTGGGAGGGTTTTTTTTGGGGGGGATGGATTTATGAAGGTTTGGGGTTTAAACCCTTAGAATTGTGAGGGAAAAAAAAAAGGTGAGTGGTGCGTTGGGTTTTTGGGGAAAAAAATTTTTGGGGCAAAAAAGGGGTTTAAAAAATTTTTGTACCAAAATTTTTGGGGGGGGGTTTTTTGGGGGCAGGAGGGGGGGGGGGGGGGTTTTTTGGGCTTTGGGTTTTTTTAAAAAAAATTTTTTTTGGGGGGGGGAAAAAAGGGGGGGAAAAAGGGGGGGAATAAAAAGGGAAAAGGGGGGAAGGGGGTTTTTTTAAAGGGGGGAAAAAAGGGGGGCAAGGAAAAAAAAAAAAAAAGGGGGGGGGGGGAAAAATTTAAAAAGGGGGGGGAAAGGGGGTTTGGGGTTTTGGGGGACCGGAAGGGGGGCGTGGGAAGGGGAAGGAGGGGGGGGGGGGGGAAAAAAAAAAGGGGGGGGGGGGTTTTTGGGGGGGGAAAAAAATTTTTTTGGGGAAAGGGGGTTTTTTTTTCCTTTCCGGGGGGAAAAAGGGGTTTTAAAGGGGGGGAAAAAAAGGGGGGGGGGGTTTTTGGGGTTTTTTTTTTTTTCCCTTTTTTTTTTTCCCCCAAAAAAAAAAAAAAAAAGGGGGGGGGTGGGGAAATTTTGAAAGTTTTTTTTTGGGGAAATTTTTTTTTTTTTTTCCTTTTTTTTTGGGGGGCCCCCCTTGGTTAAAAAAAAAAAAAAAAAAAAAAAAAAAAAAAAATTTGTTTTAAAAAATTTTTTTCCCGGAAAACCGGGGGAAAAGGGGAAAAAAAGGAAAAAAAAATTTTTTTGGGTTTTCCCGGGGGTTTAAAAAAAAAATTTAAAAAAAAAACCCCAAAAATTTTTTTTCCCCCCCAGGGCATTTTAAAAAAAAAAGGGGAAAAAAGGGAAATTCCCTTTTTGGGGGGGGGGGGGGGGAAAAAAAAAAAAAATTTTTGGGTTTTTTTTTAAAAAAAAAAAAAATTTTAAAAAATTTTTTTTAAAAAACCCCCCCCCCCCAAAATTTTGGGTTTTTGGCCTTTTAAGTTTTTTTTTCCCCCCAAAAGGGGGAAAAAAAGGAAAAAATTCCTTTTTTTTTTTTTTTTTTTTCCAAACAAAAAAATTTAAAGGGGTTTTTTTTTGGGTAGGATTGTCAGTAAAAAATTTTTTTTTTTCCCCCTTTGGGGGGGTTTGGGGGAAAATTTTTTTTTTTAAAAAAAAAAATTTTTTTTTTTTAAATTAAAAATTTTTTTTTTTTTTTTTTTTTTTTAAAAATTTTCCCCCCCCAAAATTTTAAAAAATTTTTTTAAAAAAAAAAAATTTTTTTTTTTAAAAACCCCCAAAAATTTTAAAAATTTTTTTTCCCTTTAAAAAACCCCCCCCAAAAAAATAAATTTTTAAAACCCCCCCCCCCTTTGGGGGGGCCCCCCCCCCCCCTTTTTTTTAAATTGGAAAAAAACCCCCCCCCTTTTAAAAAAAAATTTTTTGGGGTTTTTTTGGGGGGGGGAAGTTTAGTTTTTCCCCCGGGAAAAAAAAAATTTTTAATTTTGGTTTTTTTCGTTTTTAAAAAAGTTTAAAAAAAGGGGTTAAGGGGTTTTTTTTTTTTTTGTTAAAGGGGGGGTTTTCCCCCCAATTTTTTTAAACCTTTTTTTTTAAAAAAAAGGAAAGGGGGGAACCCTTTTGGGGTTTTTTTTTAAAAAATTTTTTTTTTTTCCCCCCCCTTTTTTTTGCGGGTTTCTTTTAAAAAAGGGGGGAAAAAAAAAATTTTTCCCCCCCTTTGGGGAAAAATTTAAAAATTTTTTATTTTTTTAAAAAAAATTTTTTTTTTTTTGTTAAAAAAAAGGGTTTAAAACCCCCTTTTTTTTTCTTTGGGTTTTTTCCCCAAAATTTTTTAAATTTTTTTCCCTTTTTTTAAAAAAATTTTTTAAAAAAAAAAAAACCCCCAAAAAACCCCCCTTTGAAATTTTAACCCCCCCTTTTTTTTAAAATTTAAAGGTTTTAAAATTTTGGGGCCCCCAAAAAAAAAAGGGGGGGGGGTTAAAAAAAACCCCCCCAAAAAAAAACCCCCCGGGAAAAAAATTTTTGGAAGGGGGTTTTTTAAAAAAAACCAAAAAAAAGGTTTTCCCCCCCCCTTTGGGGGGGGGGGGGGGAAAAAAAAAAAATTTTTTTTAAAAAAGTTTCCCGGGGAAAAAAAAAAACCCCCCCCAAAAAAAAAAAAATTTGGGAAAAAGGGGGCCCCCAAAAAGGGGGGGAAGGTTTTTTAATTTTTTTTAAAAAACCCCCGGGGGGTTTAAAAAAAAAAAACCCCCCCTTTAAAGGGGGAAAAAAAAATTTTGGGGGAAAAGGGTTTTTTTAAAAAATTTTTTTCCCCCCTTAAAAGGGGTTTTTTAAAAAATTTTTGGGAAAATTTTTTTTTTAAAAAGGTTTTGGCCCTTTCCCCCCGGGGGGGGGGGGGAAATTTTTTAAATTTCCCCTTTTTTTTGGAATTAAAAGGGAATTTTTTCCCTTTTTTTTTTTTTTTTTTTTCCCTTTTAAAAATTTTTTAAAAAGGGGGTTTTTTTTAAAAATTTTTTTTAAATTTGGGCCAATTTGGGGAAAAAAACCAAATTTTTTTTTAAAAGGAATTTTTTTAAAAAATTTTTTTTAAAAATTTTTTTGGAAAGGGTTTTTTTTTTTTTTGGGGGTTTTTTTTGGGGGGGGTTTTTTTTTCCAAAAAAAAGGGTTTTTTTTTTCCCCCAATCAAAAAAATTCCCTTTCCCGGGTTTTTTTTACCCAAAAAAATTTTTTTTAAATTTTTCCCATTTTAAACTTTTAAAAAAAAGGGGGGGAAAAAGGTTTTTTCCCCCTTTTTGGGCAAGGGGGAAATTTAAGGGTTTTCCCCCCCAAAAAAAAAATTTTTTCCCTTTTGGGGGGAAAAAAAAAAAAGGGGGGGGGGTTTTCAAAAATTTTTTTTTAAAATTTGGGGGGGTTCCCCTTTGGAAAAAATTTTTAAAAAAAAAAAAAAAAAAAAAAATTTTTTTTTAAAAAAAAAAAAAAAAAAAATTTTTTTTTTAAAAAACCCCCCTGGGGGGGCCCTTTTAAAAAAAAAAAATTTTTTTTTTTGGGGGAATTTCCTTTTTTAAAAAAAAAAAATTTTAAAAAATTTTTTTATTTGGGGGCCCCCTTTTTTTTAAAAGGGGCCCCCCAATTTTGGCCAATTTTTAAAAAACCAAAAAAACCAAAAATTTTGGAAAATTTAAAAACAAAAAAAAACCCCCCAAATTTTTTTTTTGGGGGTTAAAATTTTTTTTCCTTTTTTAAAAAATTTAAAAATTTTTTTAAAAAATTTAAAAATTTTTTTAAAAAAAGGATTTTTAAAAATTTTTTTTTTTTGGGGGAAAAAATTTTTTTTTTTTTTTTTTAAAAAAAATTTTTTTTGGGTTTTTAAAACCCTTTTTTTTTGGGGGAAAATTTTTTTTTTTCCCCAAAAAAAAAATTTTTTGGTTTTTTTCCCCCAAAAAAAAAAGGGGGGGAAAAATAAAATTTTTACTTAACCCCCAAAAATTTTTTAAAAAAAAAAAAAAAATTTTTTTTTTTAAAACCCCTTTTTTTTTTTTTAAAAAAAAAAAAAAAAAAAATTCTTTTCAAAAAACCCCCAAAAACCTTTTAAAAAAAAAGGGGGGGGAAATTTTTTTTTTAAAAACCCCTTGGTTTTTTTTAAGGGCCCCCAAATAAAATTTGGGAAAAACCCAAAAGTTTTTTTGGGGGTCCTTTAAAAAATTTTAACCCCAAAAACCCCTTTTAAAAAAAAGGGGGGAAAAAATTTTTTTTTCCCCCTTTTGGGTTTCTAAAAATTTTTTTTTTTAAATTTTTTTAAAAAAACCCCCAAAAAAAAAAAAAATTTTTTTTCCTTTTTTTAAAAAAATTAAATTTTTCCCCCCGGGGAAATTTTGGCTTTTGGGTTTTTAAAAAAAACCCGGAAAAAAATTTTTTTTTAATGGGCCCCCTTTTTTAAAATTTTTTTTGGGGGAAAAAGGGGGGGGAAAAAAAAGGGGGGGAAAAAATTTTTTCCCCCCCCTTTTTCCCTTTCCCAAAAAATTTTTTAAAGGGGAAAATTTAAATTTTT
>NW_026504682.1:0-11040 GCF_026875155.1 Cherax quadricarinatus
AGAGTTTTTATTTTAAAAACCTTTTTTCCCCCAGATCCAAACCCCACTTGAAAGTTTTCAATTTTTCGAAAATCCTTTTTTTGCGGATTCAAAATGGTATAATGAAGGTTTTAGTTAAAAATTTAAAATTTATGAAATTTGCCCCCGTGGTTTTTAATAATAACGAATAAAAAAATTTTTGGGGGAAAATTATTTTAAAAATTTTGTGAAAATTTTGGTTTAGTCCCCTCAAGGGGGTTTCAGTTTAAAAGGAAAATTTAAAAAAGCGAAAAAAAGGAAAAAATTTAAAAAAGGGGGGGGAAAAAATTTTAAAATACCCCCCCCCCCCCCCCCCCCCCCCCCCCCCCCGTAGGCCTTCCTTCAGTCAATACAGAAAATGGCAGGAACAGTAGAGAAAAGTGTGAAGACGATGTAATCAGGTCCATCACCTTGAAGTGTAGAATTTGAGGTTGTCAGTCCCTCAGCTGGAGCATTCAGTTTTTCCATAGTCCGGAACTACTGAAGATCAAGGACAGTTTCCCGGGGACTTAAATACGTCGGAAGGAGAGGTGCAGAGTAAGTAGTGTAATAGTGAAAATGGAGCCACTGAGAGGTTATTTTCCCTCTCAGATCCAACCCTTTTTAATTGAAAAGCTTGTCCCAAGGGGTTTTCTGTACAAGATGCCATGTGTTGCAGTGTCTGACAGGATGAACTCAAAATGGTATACAATACCCACAGGTTGTTAGGTAAGACACATATGCAACAGTTTTGACAACTTTATTCCGAAACGTTTCGCCTACACGT
Organism: Cherax quadricarinatus; assembly: GCF_026875155.1. Classification (NCBI taxonomy): domain Eukaryota; kingdom Metazoa; phylum Arthropoda; class Malacostraca; order Decapoda; family Parastacidae; genus Cherax; species Cherax quadricarinatus. The sequence continues at coordinate 785 of NW_026504682.1, forward strand.
GGCTTCTTCAGTCGATACAGAAAGTAGGCAGGAACAGTAGAGATGTGAAGACGATGTAATTCAGTCCATCACCCTTGAAGTCGTAGAATTTGAGGTTTCAGTCCATCAGCCTGGAGCAGTTCCCAGTTCCTAGTCAGGAACTATTGAAGATCTAAGCGACAGTGCAGAAGACTTGAATTACTGTCGAAAGAAGAGGCTGCCAGCGTAGTAGTAGTAATAGTGAAAATGGAGCCACTGAGAGGTTATTTATGTCCCGTTCAGATCCCAACCCTGTTTTCACTTGAAAAAGCTTGGTCCAAGGTGTTTTCATGTACCAAGGGTGCCATGTTGTTGACAGTGTCTGACAGGTGAACATCAAAGGTATACAATACCGACAGGTTGTTAGGGTAAGTCACTATCAACAGTTAGACAACTGTTATTCCGAGCAACGTTTCGACTACACAAGTAGCTTCTTCAGTCGCGAATACAGAAAGTAGGCAGTGAACAGTGGAGATGTGGAAGACGATGTAAATCAGTCCATCACCTTGCAGTGGTAGGAATTGAGGTTGTCAAACTCCCTCAGCCTTGGAGCAGTTCAGTTCCTATCAGGAACTATCTGAAGATTAAAGCGACAGTGCAGAAGACTTAAATACTGTCGGAGAGGAGAGTGAGAGTAAGTAGTAGTAATAGTGAAAATGGAGCCACTCAGAGTTATGTCCCTCTCAGATCCAACACTTTTCACTTGAAAAGTTTGTCCAGGTGTTTTCTGTACCAAGATGCCATGTGTTGCAGGTCTGACAGGATGAACATCAAATGGTATACAATACCGACAGGTTGTTAGGTAAGACACCTTATGCAACAGTTAGACAACTTTATTCCGAAACGTTCGCCTACCACAGTGAGGCTTCTTCAGTCGAATACAGGAAAGTAGGCAGGAACCGTAGATGTGAAGACGATGTAATCAGTCCATCACCCTTGAAGTGTAGAATTTGAGGTTGTCAGTCCCTCAGCCTGGAGCAGTTCAATTCCATAGTCAGGAACTATCTGAAGTCAAGGCGACAGTGCAGAGACTTAAATACTGTCGGAAGGAGAGGTGCAGGAGTAGTAGTAGTAGTTAGTGCAAAATAGAGACCACTGAGAGTTATTGCGGTCCCTCTCCAGGATACAACCCTTTTCACTTGAAAAGCTTGTCCAAGGTGATTTCTGTACCAGAAGATACCATGTGTTGCAGGTTCTTGACAGGATGTTGAACATTCAAAATGGTATACGCAATATCCGACAGGTTGTTAGGTAGACACATATGCACAGTTTAGACACTTTATTCCGAAAGACGTTTCGCCTTACACGAGTAGGCTTCTTCAGATCGTCGAATATACAGAGAAAGTAGGGTCAGGAACAGTAGAGAGGGGAAGACGATGTAATCAGTCCATCACCTTGAAGGTGGTGTTGAATTGAGGATGTCAGTCCCTCAAGCCTGGAGCGTTCAGTTCCATTGTCAGGAACTATCTGAAGATAAGTGACAGTGCGAGGGACTTAAAATTACTGTCGGAAGGAGAGGTGCAGGGTAGTCGTAGTAATAGTGAAAATGGAGCATGAGAGGTTATGTCCCTCTCAGATCCACCCTTTTCACTTGAAAAGGCTTATGTCAAGGTGTTTTCTGTACCAAGATTGGCCTGTGTTGCTGTGTCTGACAGGATGAACATCAAAATGGTATCAATACCGACAGGTGTTAGGTAAAGGACACATATATGCAACAGTTAGACAACTTTATTCCGAAAGCGTTTCGCTACACAGTAGGCTTCTTCAGTCGGAATACAGAAAGTGAGGCAGGAACAGTCGAGATGCGCGCAAGACGATGTAATCAGTCCATACCCTTGAAAGTCGTAGGGAATTTGATGGTTGTGTCAGTCCCTCAGCCTGGAGAGTTTAGTTCCATTGTCGGAACTATCTGAAAGAGATCAAGCGACAGGTGCTAGAGATCTTAATACTGTCGGAAGGAGAGGTGCAGGAAGTGTAGTTAGTAGTAAAATTATTGAAAGTGGAGCACAGGGGTTATGTCCACTCTCAGATCCAACCCTTTTTCACTTGAAAAAGCTTGTCAAGGTGTTTTCTGTACCAAGGTTGCCATGCTGTTGCAGTGTCCGACAGGATGGAACATCAAAAGGGTATACAATACCGACAGGTTGTTAGGTAAGACACATATGCAACAGTTAGACAACTTTATTCCGATACGTTTCGCCTACACAGTAGGCTTCTTCAGTCGAATACAGAAAGTAGGCAGGAACAGTAGAGATGTGAAGACGATGTAATCAGCCATCACCTTGAAGTAGTAGATTTGAGGGTTGTCAGTCCCCTCAGCCTGGAGCTGTTCAGTTCCATAGTCAGGAACTATCTGAAGATCAAGCGACAGTGCAGACTTAAATACTGTCGGAAGGAGAGGTGCAGAGTAGTAGTAGTAATAGTGAAAATGGAGCCACTGAGAGGTTATGTCCCTTCCGATCCAACCTTAGATCACTTGAAAAGACTTGCTCCAAGGTGTTTTCTGTACCAAAGATGTCATGTTGTTGCAGTGTCTGACAGGGGTATGCACAATCAAAAATGGTTATACAATTTAATGACAGGTTGTTAGGTAAGACACATCATGCAACAGGTAAGACAATTTATTCCGAAAACGTTTCGCCTGCACAGGTCTAAGAGCTTTTCAGTCGCGTGAATTACAGGATAAGTGAGGCCAGGAACAGTAGGAGATGTGAAGACGGATGTATCAGTCATCGACCTTGAAGTCGTATAGAATTTGAGGTTGTCGTCCTCAGCCTGGAACAGATTCAGTTCCTTAGTCAGAACTATCTGAAGATCACAGCGACAGTGCCAGAGAACTTAAATACTGTCGGGAAGGAGAGGTGCAGTTAGTTTAGCTGTAATAGAGAAGAAAAATGAATGCCGACGAGAGGTTATGTCCCTCTAGAGCCAACCCTTTTCACTTGAAAAGCTTGTATGTCCAAGGTGTTTTTCTGTACAAGGAGATGCCATGTGTGCAGAGTCTGACAGGATGAACATCGTCAAACTGTGTATAGCAATACCGACAGTTGTTAGGTAAGACACATATGCAACAGTTTAGACAAACTTTATTCGAAACGTTTTCCGACGCTACACAGTAGGCTTCCTTCAGTCGTGTAATACAGAAAGAGATAGCCGGAACCGTAGAGATGTGAAGACGATGTAATCAGTCCATGTCAACCATTGGAAGTCGTGAATTGAGGTTGTACTCGTCCACGTCAGCCTGGAGCAGTACTTTCCATAGTCAGGAACTATCTGAAGATCAAGCGGACAGTGCAGAGACTTAAATACTGTGGAAGAAAGAGAAGAGTGCAGGAGTAGTAGTTAGTAATAGTGAAAATGGGAGCTCACATGAGAGGTTATGTCCCTCTCAGATCCAACCTTTTCACTGGAAAAGCTTTGTCGAAGCGAATGAGTTTTCTGTACCAGAGCCTATGTGCGTTGCAGTCTGTCTGGAGATGAAACATCAAATGGTATACAATACGACCAGGTTGTTAGGTAAAGACACATATGCAACGTTAGACAACTTTATTCCGAAACGTTTTCGCCAACACAGTAGGGCTTCTTCAGTCGAATACAGAAAGTAGGCAGGAACAGTAGAGATGTGAAGACGATGTAATCAGTCCATCACCCCTTGAAGTCGTTATGAGGAATTGGAGGTTGTCAGCTGCCTCAGCCTGGAGCAGTTCGTTCCATAGTCAGGAGTAACTATCGAAGATCAAGCGGACAGTGCAGAGACTTAAATACTGTTCTGAAGGTAGAGGTGCAGAGTAAGTAGTAGTAATTGTGAAAATGGAGCCACTCAGGGTATGTCACTTCAGATCCAACCCTTTCACTTGGAAAGTTTGTCCAAGGTGTTTTCTGTACCAAGATGCCATGTGTTGCAGTGTCTGACAGGAATGAACATCACAAATGGTATACAAATACCGCAGGTTGTTAGTAGACACATATGCAACAGTTAGACAACTTTATATCCGAAAACGTTTGCCTACCACAGTACGGCTTCTTCAGTCGAATACAGAAAGTAGGCAGGAAACTTAGAGATGTGTAAGACGATGTAATCAGTCCATCACCCTTGAAGTCGTTAGAATTTAGAGGTTGTCAGTCCCTCAGCGCCTGGAGCAGTTCAATTCCTAGTGTCAGGAACTATCTGAAGATCAAGCGACCAGTTGCAGTCTTAAATACTGTCGGAGGAGAGGTGCTGAGTAGTAGTAGTAATAGTGAAAATGAGCCACTGAGAGGTTATGTCCTCTCCGATCCAACCCTTTTCACCTGAAATGCTTGTCAGGTGTTTCTGTACCATGATGCCATGTGTTGAGTGTTGACAGGATGAACATCAAAAATGGTTATACAATACCGAGGAGGTTGTTAGGTAAGACACATATGCAACAGTTAGACAACTTTATTCGATACCCCAGTTTCGCTACACAGGTAGGCTTCTTCAGTCGATACAGAAAGTAGGCAGGAACAGTAGAGGATGTGGACGGTCGATTGTAATCAGTCCATCACCCTTGAAGTTAGTAGAAATTTGAGGTTGTCAGTCCCTCAGGCCTGGAGCCAGTTCAGTTCCATAGTCAGGAACTATCTGAAGATCAAGCGACAGTGCAGACTTAAATACTGTCGGAAGGAGAGGTGCAGAGTAGTAGTAGTAATAGTGAAAATGGAGCCACTGAGAGGTTATGTCCCTCTCAGATCCAACCCTTTTTCACTTGAAAAGCTTGTCCACAGGTGTTTTCTGTACCAAGATGCCACATGTGTTGCAGAGTCTGACGGATGAACATCTAATGGTATTACAATACGACGGTTGTTATGGTAATAAGACACAATGCAACAGTTAGACAACTTTATTCCGAAACGTTTCGCCTACACAGTAGGCTTCTTCAGTCGAATACAGAAAGTAGGCAGGAACAGTAGAGATGTGAAGACGATGTAATCAGTCCATCACCCTTTGAAGTCCGATAGCATAGAATTTGAGGTTGCATTACCTCAGCCTGAGAGCAGTTCAGTTCCATAGTCTGGAAACTATCTGAAGATCAAAGCGGCAGTGCAGAGACTTAAATACAGTCGGAGTGAGAGTGCAGGAGTAGTAGTAGTAATAGTGAAAATGGAGCCATGAGAGGTAATGACCCTCTCAGATCCAACCTTTACACTGGTAAAAGGCTTGTCCAAGGAGTTTTCTGTACCAGGATGCCATGTGTTGCGTGTCTGACAGGATGAACATCAAAATGGGTATACAATACCGACCGGTTGTTAGGTAGACACATATTCACAGTTAGACACCTTTTATTCACGAAACGTTTCGCCTACCACATTAAGCTTCTTCAGTCGTAAATTACAGAAAGTAGGAAAGGAAAGTAGAGATTGTGAAAGACGATGTAATCAGTCCATCACCTTGAAGTCGTATGTAGAATTTGAGGTTGTCAGACCTCAGCCTGGAGCTGTTCAGTTCCATATTCAGGAACTATCTGTGAAGATCAAGCGACACAGTGCAGAGACTAAAATATGTCGGGAAGAAGAGTTGCAGAGTAGTAGGAGTTAAAGTAATAGAGAAAATGGAGCCACTGAGAGCTTATGTCCCTCTCAGATCCAACCCTTTTCACTTGAATGCTTGTTCAAGGTGTTTTCTGTACCAAAGATGCCAGTGTTTGCAGTGTCTGACAGGATGAACATCAAAAATGGGTATACAATACGACAGGTTGTAGTAAGAACTTATGCAACAGTTTTAGACAAACTTTTATTCCGAAACGTTTGCCCTACACAGTAGGCTTCTTCAAGTCGATACAGAAAGTAGGCTGGAAACGTAGAGATTGTGAAGGACGATTGTAATCAGTCCATCACCCTTGAAGTCGTAGGGAATTAGAGTTGTCAGTCCTCAGCCTGGAGCAGTTCAGTTCATAGTCAGAACTATCTGAAGATCAAGCGGACAGTGCTCAGAGACTTAAGAATGTACTGTCGGACGGAGAGGTGCAGCAGTAGTAGTAGTTAATAGTGAAAATGGAGCCACTCAGGGTTATGTTCCCTCTCAGATCCAACCCTTTTCACTTGATAAGTGTGTCCAAGGTGTTATTCTGTACCAAAGATGCCATGTGTTGCAGTGTCTTGACAGGAATGAAACATCCATGGTATACAATACGACAGGTTGATTAGGTAAGACACATATGCAACAGTTAGACAACTTATCCGAAACGTTTCGCCTACACAGTAGGCTTCTTCAGGTCGAATACAGAAAAGTAGGCGCGGAACTGTAGAGATGTGAAGACGATGTAATCAGTCCATCACCTTGAAGTCGTAGAATTTGAGTGTTGTCAGTCCCTCAGCTCTGGAGCAGTTTCAGTTCCTTAGTCAGGAAACTATTCAGGAAGATCAAGCGAGACAGGTGCAGAGGACTTAAAATACTGTCGGAAGGAGAGGGGCAGAGTAGTAGTAGTAATAGTGAAAATGGAGCCACCTGAGAGGTTATGTCCCTCTAAGATCCAACCTTTTCACTTGAAAAGCTTGTCCAAGCGTGTTTTCTGTATCCAGATGCCATTGTGTTGCAGTGTCCTGACAGGAATGAAACATCAAAATGGTATACAATACCGACAGGTTGTTAGGTAAGACACATATGCAACAGTTAGACAACTTTATTCCGAAACGTTTCGCCTACACAGTAGGCTTCTTCAGTCGAATACAGAAAGTAGGCAGGAACAGTAGAGATGTGAAGACGATGTAATCAGTCCATCACACTTGAAGTCGATAGAATTTGAGGTTGTCAGTCCCTCAGCCTGGAGCAGTTCAGTTCCATAGTCAGGAACTATCTGAAGATCAAGCGACAGTGCAGAGACTTAAATACTGTCGGAAGGAGAGGCGCAGAGTAGTAGTAGTAATAGTGAAAATGGAGCCATTGAGAGGTTATGTCCCTCACAGATCCAACCCTTTTCACTTGAAAAGCTTGTCCAAGGTGTTTTCTGTACCAAGATGCCATGTGTTGAGTGTCGGCAGGAATGAACATCAAAATGGTATACAATATCCGACGGTTGAAGGTAAGAAACTATGACAACATGTTAGACAACTTTATTCCTCCCGAAAACGTTTCGCCTACTCAGTAGGCTTCTTCAGTCGAATACAGAAAGTAGGGGTAGAAAACAGTGAGATGTGGAAGACGTTGTAATCAGTCCATCACCCTTAGAAAGTCGTAGATATTTGAGGGTTGTCAGTCCCTCAGCCTGGGAGCAGTTCAGTTCCATAGTCAGGAAACTATGAGAAGTTAAGTGGACAGTTGCAGAGACTTAAAATACTGTCGGAAGGGAGAGGTGCAGAGTAAGTAGTAGTAATTAGTGAAAATGGAGCACTGAGAGGTTATGTCCCTCTCAGATCAACCCTTTGCATTGAAAGCTTGTCAAGGTGTTTTCTGTACCAAGATGCCATGGTGTTTGCAGTGTTTCTGACATGATGAACATCAAAATGGTTTACAATAACCGACAGGTTGTTAGTAAGACAGATATGCAACAGTTAGGAACAACTCTTTATTCCGAAACGTTCGCTACACAGTAGGACTTCTTCAGTCGAATACAGAAGTAGGTGGAACAGAGAGATGTGAAGATCGATGTAATCAGTCCATCACCTTGAAGTCGTAGAATTTGGAGGTTGTCAGTCCCTCAGCCGGAGAGTTCAGTTTCCATAGTCAGAAACTATTGAAGATCAAGCGACTGTGCAGAGTCTTAAATACTGTCGGAAGGAGAGGTGCAGAGTAGTAGTAGGATAATAGTGAAAATGGTACCACTGAGAGGTTATGTCCCTGCTCAGATCCAACCGTTTTCACTTGAAAGTTTGTCCAGGTGTTTTCTGTGTACCAAGTGCCATGTGTTGCAGGCGTATGGAGACAGGAATTGAACATCAAAATGGTATACAATACCGACAGGTTGTTGGTAAGACACATATGGCAACAGGTAGACAACTTTATTCCGATAACGTTTCGCCTCACAGTAGGCATCTTCAGTCGAATTACAGAAGTAGGCAGGAACAGTAGAGATGTGAAGACGATGTTAATGTCATGTCCATCACCTTGAAGTAGTAGAATTTGAGGTGGTCAGTCCCTCAGCCTGGAGCAGTTCAGTTCCATAGTCAGGAACTATCTGAAGATCAAGCGACAGTGCAGACTTAAATACTGTCGGAAGGAGAGGTGCAGAGTAGTAGTAGTAATAGTGAAAATGGATCCACTGGAGAGGTTATGTCCCTCTCAGATCCAAACCCTTTTCATTGAAAAGCATGTCCAAGGTGTTTTCTGTACCAAAGATGCAGTGTTGCAGTGTCTGACAGGAATGTAACATCAAAATGGTATACAATACCGACAGGTTGTTAGGTAAGACACATATGCAACAGTTAGACAACTTTATTCCGAAACGTTTCGCATACACAGAGGCGTCTTCAGTCGAATTTACAGAAAGTAGGCAGCTCAGGTACAGTTAGAGATGTGAAGGACGATGTAAATCAGTCATCACCCTTGAAGTCGTGAATTTGTGGGGGTTTTCAGTCTCACAGGCTGGAGCAGTTCAGTTCCATAGTCAGGAAATATCTGAAGATCAAGCGACAGTGCAGAGACTTAAATACTGTCGGAAGGGTGAGGGTGCAGAGTAGTAGTAGTAATAGTGAAAATGGAGCCAACTGAGAGTATGTCCCTCTCAGATCCAACCCTTTTCACTTGAAAGCTTGTCCAAGGTGTTTTCTGTACGCAAAGACGCCATGTGTTTGCAGTGTTTGACCCAGGATGAAACATGTCAAAATGGATACATACCGACTGGTTGTTAGGTAAGAGCACATATGCAACAGTTAGACAAACTTTATTCCGAAACGTTTCGCCTAACGGTAGGCTTCTTCAGTCGATACAGAATAGTAGGCAGGAACAGTGAGATGGGAAGACGATGTAATCAGTCCATTGCACCCTTGATGTCGTAGAATTTGAGGTTTGTCAGTCCCTCAGCCTGGAGCAGTTCAGTTCCATTAGGTCAGGAAATCTATCTGAAGATCAAGCGGACAGTGCAGAGACTTAAATACTGTCGAAGAAGAGGTGCAGAGTAGTAGTAGTTAATCGTGAAAAGGAGCCACTGAGAGGTTTGTCCCTCTCAGATCCAACCCTTTTCACTTGAAAAGCTTGTCCAAGGTGTTTTCTGTACAAGATGCCAATGTGTTGCAGTGTCTGACAGGATGAACCATTCAAAATGGTATACAATACCGGACAGGTTGTTGGTAGACACTATGCAACAGTTAGACAACTTATTCCGAAAACGTTTCGCCTACACAGTAGGCTTCTTCAGTCGAATACAGAAAGTAGGCAGGAAAGAACAGATAGAGATGATGGAGACGATGTATCAGTCCATCACCTTGATAAGTCGTTAGAATTTGAGGTTGTTCAGTCCCTCTGCCTGGAGCAGTTCAGTTCCATAGTCAGGAACTATTGAAGGATCATGCGACAGTGCAGAGGACTTAAATACTGTCGGAAAGGAGAGGTGCAGAGTAGTATAGTAATAGTGAAAAGGAGAGCCACTCAGAGGTTAGGTGTCCTCTCAGATCCAACCCTTTTGACACTGAAAAGTTTGTCAAGGTGTTTATCTGTACAAGATTGCCATTGTGTTTGCAGTGTCTGGACAGGATGAACTCATTGGTATACAATACCGACGGTTGTTGGTAGACAATATGCACAGGTTGAAAACTTTATTCCGAAACGTTTTCGCCTACACAGTAGGTTCTTCAGTCGAATACAGAAAGTAGGCGGAACAGTAGAGATTGTGAAGACGATGTAATCAGGCCATCTCCTTGAAGTCGTCGAATTTGAGGGTGTCAGTCCATCAGCCTGGAGCAGTTCAATTCCATAGTCAGGAACTATCTGAAGATTTAAGCGACAGTGCAGAGACTTAAATACTGTCGAAGGAGAGGTGCAGAGTAGTAGTAGAATAGTGAAAATGAGCCATAGAGGTTATGTCCCTCTCAGATCCAACCCTTTTTCACTTGAAAAGCTTGTCAAGGGTTTTCTGTACCAAAATGCCAATGTTGGTCAGTGTCCTGACAGGATGAACATCAAAATGGTATACAATACCCACAGGTTGTTGGTAAAACACAAAGCAAAAGTTAGACAACTTTATTCGAAAAAGTTTCGCCTAACAGTCTTCTTTTTCGAATACAGAAAGAGGCAGGAACAGTAAATTGAAGACGATGAATCAGTCCTCAACCCCTTTAAGTCGAAA
>NW_026504684.1:0-10205 GCF_026875155.1 Cherax quadricarinatus
AAGTGAATTTTTTATGAGTGGGTTCAGAAGGCCCTCAAGTATTTATTATGAGTGGGTTCGAACCCCACTCCAAGGTATTTTTTTTTATGGGTGGGTTTCGAGACCGCCACTTCAAGGTGTTTTTTATGAGTGGGTTCGAACCCCACTCAAGGTATTTTTTTATGAGTGGGTTTCGAACCCGCCCACACAAGTGTATTTTTTGATGACTTGGTTCGGACCCCACTCAAGGTAATTTTATTTTATGACTTGGTTCGAACCCACTCAAGGTATTTTTTTAAGTGGGTGTCGAACCCCACTCAAGTATTTTTTATAGTGGGTTCGAACCCCACTCAAGTAAATTTATTTATGACTTGGTTTCGAACCCCAACTCAAGGTAATCTCTTTTTAATGAACTTGGTTTCGAACCCCCACTCAAGGATTTTTTTGCTCTTGGTCGAACCCCACTTAAAGGTATTTTTATGACTTGGGTTCGAACCCCACTCAAGGTATTTTTTTATGAGTGGGTTCGAACCCCACTCAAGGTATTTTTTATGAGTCGGGTTTCGAACCCTAACTCACAGGTATTTTTATGAAGGGTTTTCTAACCCCACTCAAAGTATTTGTTTATGTGTGGGTTCGAACCGCACTCAAGTATTTTTTATGAGTGGGGTTCGAAGGCCACTCAAGGTATTTTTTTTATGAGTTGGGTTCGAACCCCACTCAAGGTATATTTATGAGTGGATTCGAACCCCACTCAAGGTGTTTTTTTTTATGAGTTGTGGTCGAAGCCCCACTCAAGGTATTTTTTTTTAATGAGTGGTCCGGAACCCCACCAAGGATTTTTGATGACATGGTTCGGACCGGGGCCACTCAAGGTAATTTTTTATGACTTGGTGTTCAACCCCACTCAAGGTATTTTTTAAGATGGGAGTTCGAACCCCCCCTCAAGGTATTTTTTATGAGTGGGTTCGAACCACCACTCCAAGGTATTTTTTTTGAGTGGGTTCGAACCCCACTCAAGGTATTTTTTATTGAGTTGGGTTCGCGAACCCTCACTCAAGGTATTTTTTAATGACTTGGTTCGACCCCCCCCAAGGTATCTTTTTATGACTTGTTCGAACCCTCCCTCAAGGTATTCTTTTTGACTTGGTTCGAACCCCACTCAAGGTATTTTTTAAGAATGTGTTCGAACCCCACTCAAGTATTTTTTTAGAGTGGGTTCGAACCCCCACACAAGGTTTTTTATGAGTGGGTTCGAACCCTACTCAAGAATTTTGTTTAAGGAGTGGGTTCGAACCCCACCAAGGTATTTTTATGTGTGGGTTTGAACCCGCACTCAAGTTATTTTTTTTATCATGGGTTTCGAAAGCCACTCAAGGTATGTTTTTTATGAAGTGGGCTTCGAACCCCACTCAAGGTATTTTTTTATGGTGGGTTGCGAACCCCACTCAAGGTTGTTTTTTTATGAGTGGGTTCGAACCCCACTCAAAGTATTTATTATGAGTGGTTCGAACCCGCCCACTCAGGTATTTTTTGATGACTTGTTCGGACCCCACTCAAGGTATTATTTTATGACTTGGTTCGAACCCCGCTCAAAGGGAATTTTTTTAAGAGTGTGGTTAGAAACCCCACTCAGGTATTTTTTTTTATGATGTGGGTATCGAGAACCCACTCAAGGGCATTTTTTTGAGTGGGTTCCGAACCCCACTCAATGTTTTTTTATGAGTGGTTCGAACCCCCTCCAAGTAATTTTTTTTATGACATGGTATCGACCCCACTCAGGTATCTTTTTATGACTTGGTTCGAACCCCACTCAAGGTGATTTTTTTGACTTGGTTCGAACGGGCCCCACTCAAGGTATTTTTTTTATGACTTGGTTCGAACCCCAACTCAAGGTATTTTTTTTATTACTTTGGTTCGAACCCCACTTCAAGGTATATTTTTTTTATGACTTGGTTCGAACCCCACTCAAGGAATTTTTTTTTATGAACTGGTCGAACCCCAACTCAAAGTTTTTTTATGAACTTTGGTCCGTCAACCGCCACTCAAGGTAATTTTTTTATGACTTGGTTCGAACGCCATCTTCAAGGTATTTTTATGACATGGTTCGAAAACCCCACTCAAGGTATTTTATTTATGACTTGGTTCGAGACCCCCACTCAAGGAATTTTTTTTTATGACTTGGTTCGGAACCCCAGCTCAAGGTATTTTTTTATGACATAGGTTCGAACCCCCACTACAGGTATTTTTTATGACTTGGTTTCGAACCCACTCAAGTAATTTTTATGACTTGGTTCGAACAACCCTCTCCAGGTATTTTTTATGACTTGGTTTCGAACCCCACTCAGAAGGTATTTTTTATCTTGACTTGGTGTTTCGAACCCCACTCAAGGTAAATTTTTATGACTTATTTTCGAACCCCACTCAATGGTAATTTTTTATGAACTTGGTTCGAACCCACTCAAGTTATTGTTTTTAATGTGCGGTGGTTCGAACCCCACTCTCAAGGTTATTTTTTTTATGTGTGGATTCGAACCCCACTCAAGATATTTTTTTATGTGTGGATTCGAACCCCACTCAAGGTATTTTTCTATGAGTGGGTTCGAACCCCACTCAAGGTATTTTTTTATGTGTGGGTTCGAACCCCACTCAAGGCATTTTTTTATGTGTTGGTTCTAACCCCACTCAGTATTTTTTATATCGTGTGGGTTCGAACCCCACTCAAGGTATTTTTTTTATGTGTGGGTTCGAACCCAACTCAAGGTATTTTTTTTATTGTGGTGGGTTCGAACCCCACTCAAGGTATTTTTTAATGTGTGGGTTCGAACCCCACTCAAGGTATTTTTTATGTGTGGATTCGAACCCCACTCAAGGTATTTTTTTTGTGTGGATTCGAACCCCACTCAAGGTATTTTTTATGAGTGGGTTCGAACCCCACTCAAGGTATTTTTTATGAGTGGGTTCGAACCCCACTCAATGTATTTATTATGTGTATGGTTCGACGCCCACTCAAGGTATTTTTTATGTGTGGATTCGAACCAACCCACACCGAAGGTATTTATTTTATGTGTGGGATTCGAACACCCACTCAAGGTATTTTTTATGAGTGGGTTCGAACCCCACTCAAGGTATTTTTTGTGTGGGTTCGAACCCCACTCAAGGTATTTTTTTATGTGTGGGTTCGAACCCCACTCAAGGTATTTTTTTATGTGTGGGTTCGAACCCCACTCAAGGTATTTTTTAATGTGTGGGTTCGAACCCCACTCAAGGTTTTTTTTTATGTGTGGGATCGAACCCCACTCAACGTATTTTTTATTGTGTGGTTCGAACCCCACTCAAGGTATTTTTAATGTGTGGATTCGAACCCCCCCACTCACGGATTTTTTTGGGATTTCGAACCCCTCTCAAGGTATTTTGTTTATGTGATGGATTCGAACCCCACTGAAGGTATTTTTTTATGAGTGTTGGTTCGAAAACCCCAGTCAAGTATTTATTTTATGTGTTGGTTCGAACCCCACGTCAAGGTATTTTTTTATGTTGTGGATTCGAACCCCACTCATGGTAATTTTTTGTGTGGATTCGAACCCACACAAGGTTTTTTTTTATGTGTGGATTCGAACCCCACTGAGGTATTTTTTTTATGAGTGTGGGTTCAACCCCACTCAAGGTATTTTTTTTATGTGTGGGTTCGAACCCCACTCAAGGTATTTTTTTAAGTGTGTTTCGAACACCCCACTCAAGGTATTTTTTTTATGTGTAGGTTCGAACCCCATCACAAGGTATTTTTTATGAGTGGGTTCGAACACCACTCAAGTAAATTTTTTTTTATGTGTGGGTTCGAACCCCCCACAGGCGTAAACATTATTTAATTATGTGTTGGTTCGAACTAGCCACTCAGGTATTTTTTTATGTGTGGGTTCGAACCCCACTCCAAGGTACTTTTTAAGATGGGGTTCGAACCCCATCAAGGTAATTTTCGATGTTTTGTTTTTTTATTTTTTTTTTTGATAGAAACCCCACTCAAGGTATTTTTTATGTAGTGGTTCGAACCCTCACTCAAGGTATCTTTTTTATGTGTGGGTTCGAACCCCACTTAAGGTATTTTTTCCTATTGTGTGGGTTCGAACCCCACTCAAGGTGTTTTTTTATGTGATGGTTCGAACCCTCCCCACTCAAGGTATTTTATTTTATGAGTGTTCGAACCACCAACTCAAGGTAATTTTTTTGTGTGGGTTCGAACCCCATCAAGGTAATTTTTATGTGTGGTTTCGAGCCCCACTCAAGAGGTATTTTTTTTATAGAGGGTTCAGAACACCCACTCAGGGTATTTATTATGAGTTGGTTAAACCCCAATCAAGGTATTTTTTTATGAGTGGGTTCGAAACCCCACTCAAGTATTTTTTTTATGTGTGGAATCGAACCCACTCATGGTATTTTTTATGAGTGGGTTCGAACCCCACTCAAGTATTTATTTTTAATGTGTGGGTTCGAACCCAACTCAGGCATTTTTTTATGTGTGGGTTCGAAGCCCACCAAGGTATTTATTATTGTGTGGGTTCGAACCCCACTCAGGTATTTTTTTATGTGTGGGTTTCGAACCCCACACTCAAGGTAATTTTTTAGTGTGGGTTTCGAACCCCACACAAGGTATTTTTTTATGAGTGGTTCGAAACCCCACTCAAGGTATTTTTTATGAGTGGTTCGAAACCCCGACTCAAGGTATTTTTTATGTTGTGATCGAACCCCACTCAAGGTATTTATTTATGAGTGGGTCGACCACAACCAAGGTATTTTTTATGAGTGGTTCGAACCCCACTCAAGGTATTTTTTATGAGTGGGTTCGAACCCCAACTCAAGGTAATTTTTTTATGTGTGGGTTTGAACCCCACTCAAGGTAATTTTCTATTAGTGGTTCGAAACCCCACTCAAGTTATTTTTTATGGAGGTTTGAACCCCACTCAAGGTATTTTTTTGATGAGTGGGTTCGAACCCCACTCTAGGTATTTTTTTATGAGTGGGTTCGAACCCCACTCAAGGTATTTTTTGTGTGTGGGTTCGAACCCCACTCAAGGTATTTTTTTATGTGTGGGTTCGAACCCCACTCAAGGTATTTTTTATTGCGTGGATTCGAACCCCCACTCAAGGTATTTTTTAAGTGTTAGGATTCGAACTCAACTCAATGTATTTTTTATGAGAGGGTTCGAACCCCACTCAAGGTATTTTTTATTGTGTGGGTTCGAACCCCACCAAGGTTATTTTTTTATGTGTGGGTTCGAACCCCACTCAAGGTATTTTTTATGTGTGGATTCGAACCCCACTCAAGATATTTTTTTATGTGTGGATTCGAACCCCACTTCTAAGAATTTTATCTATGAGTGGGTTCGAACCCCACTTCAAGGATTTTTTTAAGTGTTGGTTCGAACCCCACTCAAGGTATTTTTTTATGTTAGGGATCTGAACCCACTCAAGGTATTTTTTATTGTGTGGATTCCGAACCCCAACTCAAGTGTATTTATTTTTTGTGTGGATTCGAACCCCACTCAAGTAATTTTTTTTATGAGTGTGTTCGAACCCCACTCAAGGTAATTTTTTATTGTGTGGGTTCGAACCCCACTCAAGGTAATTTTTATGTTGGGTTCGAACCCCACTCAAGGAATATTTTTTATGTGTGGATCGAACCGCCACTCAAGTATTTTTTTATGTGTGGATTCGAACCCCACTCAAAGGTATTTTTTTATGAGTGGGTTCGAACCCCACTCAAGTTATTTTTTGTGTTGGGTTCGAACCCCACTCAAGGTATTTTTTTTATGTGGGGTTCGAAACCCCACTCAAGGTATTTTTTTAAGTGTGGGTTCGAACCCCACTCAAGGTAAGTATTTAATGTGTGGGTTCGAACCCCACTCAAGGTATATTTTTTATGTGTGGGTTCGAACCCCACCAACGTAATTTTTTTATGTTGGGTTCGAACCCCACTCAAGGTATTTTTTTATGAGTGTGGATCTGCACCCCCACACAAGGTATTATTTTTGTGTGGATTCGAACCCCACTCACGGTATTTTTTTATGAGTGGGGTTCGAACCCCACTCAAGGTAATTTTTAGTGGTGTGTTCGTACCCCACTCAAGGTATTTTTTTATGTGGTGGTTTCGAGCCCTACTCAAGGTATTTTTTTATGATGGTTTTTCGAACCCCACTAGGTATTTTTTATAGTGGGTTAGAACCCCACTCAAGCGTATTTTTATGATTGGGATCGAACGCCCACTCAAGGTATTTTTATATGTGTGGATTCGTACCCCCACTCAAGGAATTATTTTATGAGTGGGTTCAGAACCCCACTTCAAGGTTTTTTTTATGTGTGGGTTGAACCCAACTCAAGGCATTTTTTATGTGGTGGGTTCGAATACCCACTCAAGGTATTTTTTTATGTGTGGGTTCGAACCCCACTCAAGGTATTTTTTTTTATGTGTTGTTTCGAACCCCACTCAAGGTATTTTTTTATGTGGTGGGTTCGAACCCCACCAAGGTAATTTTTATGAGTGGGTCGAACCCCACTCAATGGTATTTTTTATGAGTGGGATCGAACCCCCACTCAAGGTATTTTTTTATGTGTGGGTTCGAACACCACTCAAGGTATTTTTTTTTGAGTGGTGTTCGAACCCACTCAAGGTATTTTTTTATGGAAGTGTGTTCGAAGCCCCACTCAGGTATTTTTTTATGAGTGGTTCGAACCCCACTCAAGTATTATTTTATGTGTGGGTTCGACCGCCACTCAAGGTATTTTTTAAGAAGTGGGTTCGAACCCCATCAAGTATTTTTATGAGTGTGTTTAACCCCACTAAGGTATTTTTTTGATGAGTGAGTTTCCGAAACCCTCAACTCAAGGTATTTTTTTATGAGTGGGATCGAACCCCACTCAAGGTATTTTTTTGTGTGTGGGTTCGAACCCCACTCAAGGTATTTTTTTATGTGGGTGTTCAACCCCACTCAAGTATATTTTTTTATGCGTGGGATCAACCCCACTCAAGGTATTTTTTAAGTGTGGATTCGAACTCAACTCAATGTATTTTTTATGAGTGGGTTCGAACCCCCACTCAAGTAATGTTTCTAGTTTGGGTTCGAACCCCACTCAAGGTATTTTTTTTATGTTTGGGTTCGAACCCACTCAAGGTATTTTCTAATGTGTGGATTTCAGAACCCCCACTCAAAGAGTATTTTTTTGTGTGGATACGAACCCCACTCCAGGAATTTTTCTTATGAGTGGGTTCGAACCCCGACTCAAGTATTTTTTATGTGTGGTTCGAACCCCCAGCTCCAGGTATTTTTTATGTGTGGGTCGAAACCCCACTCAAGGTATTTTTTTATGTTGTGATTCGAACCCCACTCAAGGTATTTTTTTTGTGTGATTCGAACCCCATCAAGGTATTTTTTTATGATGGGTTCGAACCCCACTCAATGTATTTTTTTATGTGTGGGTTCGAACCCCACTCAAGGTATTTTTTTATGTGTGGGTTCGAACCCCACTCAAGGTATTTTTTTATGTGTGGATTCGAACCCCACTCAAGGTATTTTTTTATGAGGTGGATTCGAAACCCCAATCAAGTAATTTTTATGAGTGGGTTCGAAACCCCACTCAAGGTATTTTTTTTTGTGGGTTCGAAACCCCACTCAAGGTAATTATTTTTATGTGTGGGTTCCCGAAACCCCCACTCAAGGTATTTTTTTATGTGTGGGTTCGAACCCCACTCAAGGTATTTTTTTATGTGTGGGTTCGAACCCCACTAAAGGTATTTTTTTATGTGTGGGTTCGAACCCCACTCAAGGTATTTTTTTTATGTGTGGTGTTTTGAACCCCACTCAAGGTATTTTTTATGAAGTGCGTTCGAACCCACACTCAAATTGTTTTTAATGAGTTGGTTCGAACCCCACTTCAAGGTATTTTTTATGAGTGGGTTCGAACCACACTCAAGGTAATTTTTTGATGACATTGGTTCGGACCCCACTCAGGATTTTTTTTATGACATGGTTCGAAACCCAACACAAGTATTTTTTTAAGAGTGGGTTCAACCCCACTTCCAGAGGTATTTTTTAATGAGTGGCTTTTCGAACCCCACTCAAGGTTATGTTTTTATGACTTGGTTTCGAACCCCACCAAGGGTATCTTTTTATGACTTGTTTCGAACCCCACTCAAGGTCTTTTGTTTTGACTTGGTTCGAACCCCAACTCAGGTATTTTTTTTATGACTTGGTTCGAAACCCCACTCAAGGTATTTTTTTTATGAGTGGGTTCGAACCCCACTCAAGGTATTTTTATGAGGGGTTTCGAACCCCTACTCAAGGTATTTTTTATGAGTGGGATCGAACCGCCACTCAAGGTATTTGTTATGTGTGGGTTTCGAACCGCACTCAAGGTATTTTTTATGTAGTGTGTTTTCGAAGGCCACTCAAGGTATTTTTTTATGAGTGGGTTCGAACCCACACTCAAGGTATATTTTATGAGTGGATCGAACCCACACTCAAGGTTGTTTTTTTTTTATGGAGTGGGATCGAACCCCACTTCAAGGTATTTTTTATGAGTGTGTATCGAACCCCACTCAAGGTATTTTTTGATGACTTGGTTCGGACCCCCCACTCATGGTATTTTTTTATGACTTGGATTCGAACCCCACTCATGGTATTTTTTAATAGTGGGTTCGAACCCCACTCAAGGTAATTTTTTTATGAGTGGGTTCCGAACCCTCACTCAAGGTATGTTTTTTTGAGGTGGTTCGAAACAAAACCTCCACTCAAGGTATTTTTTATGAGTGGGGTTCGAACCCCACTCAAGGTAATTTTTTTATGACTTGGTTCGAACTCCCACTCAAGGTAACTTTTTATGACTAGGATCGAACCCCACTCACTAGTATATTTTTTTGGTACTTGGTCGAAACCCCACTCAAGGTATGTTTTATGACTTGTTCGAACCCCACTCCCTAGGTATTTTTTATGAGTGGGTTCGAACCCACACAAGTATTTTTATGAGTGGGTTCGAACCCTACTCAAGGTATATTTTTAATGAGTGGGATCGAACCCCACTCAAGGTAATTTTTTATGTGTTGGTTCGAACCCCACTCAAGGGTAATTTTTTATGTAGTGGTTCGAAGCCACCAAGGTATTTTTTATGAGTGGGTTCGAACCCCACCTCAAGGTATTTTTTATGAGTGGTTTCGAACCCCACCTCAGGTGTTTTTTATGAGTGGGTTCGAACCCCACTCAAGGTATTTTTTTATGAGTGGGGGTTCGAAAAACCCCACTCAAGGTCATTTTTTGATGACTTGGTTTCGTACCCCACTCAAGGATTTTTTTATGATTTGGTTCCGAACTACCACTCAAGGTATTTTTTTAAGAGTGGGTTCGAACCACCACTCAAGGTATATTTTTATGAGTGGGGGTTCGAACCCCCACTCAAGGTATTTTTTGAGTTGGTTCCGAACCCCACTCCAAGTGTAATTTTTATGAGTGGGTTTCGAACGCCCACCTCAAGTATTTATTTTTATGACTTGGTTCGAACCCCCACACAAGGTAATCTTTTTATGACTTGGTTCGAACCCCACCAAGGTATTTTTTTGACTTGGTTCGAACCCCACTCAAGGTATTTTTTATGACTTGGGTTCGAACCCCCACCACTCAAGGTTATTTTTTATGACTTGGTTTCGAAACCCCACTCAAGGTATTTTTTTATGACTTGGTTCGAACCCCCACTCAAGGAATTTTTTTTATGACTTGTTCGAACCCCCACTCAGGAAATTTTTTTTATGACTTGGTTCGACTCCCCCTCCAAGGTAATTTTTTTATACTTGGTGGTTCGAACGGCCACTCAAGGTATTTATTATTGATCTTGGTACGAACCCCACTCAAGGTATTTTTTTTTATGACTTGGTTTCGAACCCCACTCAATTATTTTTTTATGACTTGGTTTCGAACCCCACTCAAGGTATTTTTTTATGACTGTGTTCGAACCCCACTCAAGGTATTTTTTATGAGTGGGTTGAACCCCACTCAAGTATTTTTTTATGTGTGGGTTCGAACCCCACTCAAGGGATTTTTTTTATGTGTGGGTTCGAACCCCCTCAAGGTATTTTTTATGTGTGGTTCGAACCCCACTCAAGGTATTTTTAAAGGTGGTTCGAAACCCCATCAAGGTAATTTTTTTTTGAGTGGGTTCAACCCCCCCAAGGTTTTTTGGTGGGT
>NW_026504686.1:0-13081 GCF_026875155.1 Cherax quadricarinatus
GAGTGATCTGAGTCAGAAAACTTAACAATCCTTTTTCTGAATAGTTTTAACAATGGCCTAAACCATATTATTGAATAAAGAAAATATAAATTACGCCTCATTATACTTAAAGAACATAAGAATGTTTCTCAACAATACTGTCAATTTTTAGGACTAGTAAACGGCTGCTTCTTGCCAGGCGCTACTCAACAGTCGACACATTCTTATTTCTCTATAAACTGATGTTTTGTTTTCCCCTGCGGACAAACTTTCTTCACCACAAGAACGATATTGGCAATATTTCATCTTCCTACGTCTGACATTTTTTTTTCTCTACATCTAATTATTAAGTTATTTCTTCCTACGTTCCTGAGTTATAATATAATATACTTAACCTTCCTTCTTTTTTTCATACTGTTACTGACGTGTTTTTCCTATATACTGCCTAGAAGTGTTTTTCCCCACATTACTGTCATAGTTTCAAACATTATAGGTGTATGTGGGTAGCCTTGTTTCCCGCGCTAATACTGGCCTTGTTTCATACGTTATTGACCTTGTTTTCCCCAGTAACAAGCCTGTTTCCCCAACTTTAAATTCTTACTAAGGGATTTAATGGAGGTAGATCATGGTAATGAATATTTATTATGGTTGTATATGGACTGTAAGGTGAGGCTTTCGATAGAGTTTTCACATTAGAGAGCTGTTGAGAAAAAACTTAAGGCACACGGACTAGGATAAATTTTTTCCTGGGTAGAGTGCATGGTTGACAAAATATGCCTGGCAAGAGAGTGTCGCATAAAGGGATGATAATTATATTACTTATTAATAAATCAAATGGTGAGGGTAAGCTCTAAAGAACCCGTATCATTATACAAGCGGCCTCGGGGGTGGGATGTGTAAGGCAATCAGGCGTAATTCGGGAAACTGGATGCACATATCCAATTCCCTAAATCAATGTAGCCCCTCACCAACAAACAAGGAACCTTCCTTGAGGGGAATAAAATTGGGGAGAAATCATAGTGGTACGAACCGTCACGAATGCGTTGTCCACAGGGGTCGGAATGCTGTGATTCCGTTTTGAGTTCATAATCTACTACAAAACGACATAGATGAAAGGCAATAAATAGCAAACATAAGCAAATTCTGATGACAACCAAAAACAGGCTTGGTCCAAATTAATTCTAATGAGACATTAGAGCACATCCAAGGTGATTGAAATAGGACTGATGCAGTGGGTTGGAGAAGTGCAGATGCCATTTAAATATAGACATTCATGCAATTCTTTCTAAAGTTAAACAGGAAAAATTACCAGCCACATATAATCTAAGTAATGTCGATCTTAATAATAACGAAGTGGCGAAAAGGCGATTTAGGAGTTTCATGAATTCAGCAGTAATCTTAAACCAAGGCAACAGTTCAAAATAGATTCTCAATAAAGCAAACAGAATCCTACTTGTCTTCATAGTCAAGAAGTATAAATAATAGGAGTCCTCTTAGGTTGTTTCTTCAACTGTATATATCTTTGGTTTGGCTTCATTAGACTATTCCTGCACAGTTCTGGTCAACCGTATTACAGAATGGATATAAAATGCTCTGGAAAACGTGAACAGAGAGAGATGACAAGTTGATCCCATGTATTAGAAATCTATCCCTAAGAGGATATCGACTGTAAGGGCCCTGAATATGCCAGTCTCTAGGAAAAAAAGAATAAAAGGCTTAAATTATGGGGAACTATGATTGAGGTGTAATAAATGAAAAAACAAAAAATAATAAAGGGCGCGGGATGTAAAATAGGATCTAAAAAAATCTAACAGACAGGTAACCTCCCGCAGCAGGTGGTTTTAAATTGGAAAAAATCATATTCAGGAGAGCGCAATAGAAAAGCATTGGTTTGGTATAGGAGTGTGGATGAGTGGAACAAACTCCCGAGTAACCGTCCAATAGAGGATAAACGTGTATTTTAAAAAATAGGTTTGGATAAATGGATAAGAGAGGAGTTTGGGTGGGTGTGAGTTGAACCTGACTAGCTTGTGCTACTAAGGACAAAAAGAACCGCGCTCCTTCCTTTACGTTAATGTGACCAAACCTGACTAGAAAAACTGGAAGATAATGATCTGTCTCGTGATAGCAAACGAATGGTGGTTTCTACACCTGTGAGGGCTGGAACATGTCTTTCACACAACAACCTCGTTGTTAACTGCGAACTCAGGCGCTAGGCATCTCACGAAATGCAAAAATATAATCAAAAAAAGAAACGAGAAAATAAAACTACCAGTCGAAAAAGTCTCCCGATTCAAGGTACTCTCCTGAGTGAACAGGGCAGGGCAACCTACATTATTTTTATTACTAGCGTTTTCAGGGTGTCAGACTTAGGTAGGTGTTTTATACTTGCTCTTCTTTTGGTGAATTTACAACTTTATTTATTGGGGGTCATGCTTAGCACTGACGGTTGTTGTGGAGTACTAACTTCTTTATTATGAGTAGAAATTACATTGTGTAAGCAACTACTCCTTTCTGTTGTTAGATTTACGTTTGTTTATAGTCTTCCTAGTGAATGAAGGAAAGTGTGTCATACTAATCTTTCTAGGGTACTGTAACCTACAGTGCATATGCTTGCTGTTTCTAGAATAGAGTAAAGGAAATGTGTTTAAAACAGCTCTCCTCAGCTATGTAGTATTATACATTGGATGATCAAGGGATGATTGCCAGAAATTTTTCGCCACTTTTTAGGTGGAGCTTTGCCTCACATTTCTGGAGGGCTAATCACCTACAATACTATCTTCTTCATATAAGGAAAATTTAATTTAAGATTTGCTCTAGCTTGTTGTTAAGGTTACATAGACAGTAGGCAAGTCTCAGGTAAACCAAATAACTCACGAAGAGTTACCATCCATAATTACCAAACACTCCGGGAGACTTGTGTACTCAAGAATTTTGTAGTTTCTGATGTGTGTGTGGGGTTACTGTTTGCATTGGTTGAGTTTTCGTGATGTTTTGGTGTTGTTATGAGTGTGAGTGGATGTTAATGAGTTTTTTGTGTTTTTGTGTATATATGTATTGGTAATATGTACAGTGTGTGTGGATTACCTGCATGGTGTATTGCGCGTGTTGTGTGTATGTAAGAGAGAGAGAGAGAGAGCACCTGCGCCTTGCTCTAGCCGTACTCAGCTGTATTCTCCAATTTATGGTTGAAGTGGTCTAGTTTTAACTCATGGCCAGCGTCTCAGCTTGCTACTTGCCGAATTTACTCTCCCCTAGTCCCATGGTCTCTCATACCTGTTCTTAAAACTATGTATTGGACCTGCCTCTACTATTCCCAGCCCAGGTTGTTCCACTTACTATCCACAGACTAAAGAAATATTTCCAGACATCCTGTTATTACTGTTCTTCCTGCTGAACAGCGGTTTAGTGCCGATGAAGGTAGCGTAGGTAGCAATGATACGGCCGTGGACTAGTTTGGCTTTAATTGGATAGGAATGAGAACACAATGGGCAGTGTGACGGAGTGACCGCAAGCCAGTCCGTGGAGGGGGAGCACTTGTGCCTATCAGGTCAGTCGGCCTAGGAGTGAGACCGAATGGGCTCAGCCTGCCACTGACCTGGGTGAGCCTACAGAGAGCAGCACTTAAATGCCGCGGAATATGAACTAGTCAGAACAGATGGCTAGGCTGTGTGTTCTGTGTATTGTCACGTCGTCCCGACGCGACAATACTGGTGGGCCCGTAGGTATAAAGGAATTACTTACACTAGCTACACCCGAAGGGACTGCTTTTGCTCACTTGTAAATCAAAAAATGAGACAAAAAATGCAACAGCAAAAAAAAACTCTCCCTACCAGGGAAAGAGAAAACTGGTGCCCGCACATGATCATTGAGAACGAGTCCGAGACATCAGCACTGGAACTAAATCTTCTATATACAGGTTTCCGCAGGCTTAACATCATTTGACCACCGTCTACGAACTTGTTTCTGCACCCTCACAATCTGCAAACAATGAATGACATAGCATTTCTAAAGGTGTGACATGTGACGCCATGGGTGGATCTCGCCGACCGTAAACAGGCTTTTTTTTTTATAAAAATCACTGGACACATACCTACATAAAACTATATCCAGGGAATTCATTACACCTCTTGTACCCTTTCTAAAAGTATTTACATAATTGACATGCTGATTTTCCACCCTGACTCCAACATCATTTGCTATACAATGAGTGCGCATTTATACCCATTTCTGCAAGCAAACAAATTAGCATAACTAGCAAGGAGTCAAAGCAAGTCAGTAAAGTAATTCAACATGGTTAGGTCTTTGTCCTGGGTCGCAGCCATAATATGAGCCTTTACTGGCAGTCCCATTCAGTAACAGTATAGTGGTAGAAGGGGTAGACAGGTGTCCCTACATGTCTGATCGTGGCGCTGCAACACCACGAACTCCAGCTCTGCTCGGCTGCCATGGTCCACATACTTCATGTTGATCAAGTTGGCTTCCCTGTGATAGATTCCAGTAGCAAACTCCCTTACTCGAACTTAATTGCCACGGAGCTGTCGGAGGACACGGTAAGGACCCACGATTTTGGGACAAGTTGTGTGCATTTCCTGGGGTCTGCGCGGGTTTTGGAGCAACATAAACTTGGCAACCTGGTTTCCACTTTGCTCTTCCTTGGCGAGGGCATTGCGCTCAGACGTGAACCTATCAGTAGCCTGGTCCATAAGGTTCTCATCGTACCCGCTGGAAGACAAGCTTGCATGTCCCATCTTTACTACACACACACACATATCATAATCGTAAGTAGTCCAGGTGGAGCAAACAGCAATTTTCATATGGTAAAAAGCTTGTGCATAGCCATACAAAGCAAAATGAGTGTCCTCACTGATCGAGCTGTTGAGGGAGGAATTTAATGTACACTGGATACTGGGTAGCCTCATCCCATGTAGTACAACGTGGGTTACAACGGTTTACCCAGGAGCACCTCCAGGACTTTGCGATTTGTATGTCAGAAATTGGTGATGGAAAAAAAAACAAGATCATTACTCTCAGGTTGGCGTGGAGCTACTTGGCGCTTGGTGAATTTTTAAATCAGATCAGCAAAGATCCTGCATTTGCCCATTTATAAACTCAGACCCATTGTCTGACAGAAGGACACTTGGCAAGTATGACGAAGAACATGGCTCATTAAAAGCAACTAGTCTGACCATTTCGGCTGTTATTATCAGGAATGGTGTACTAATTCACTGTACCACGTCAAGTTATCTGCCATTACAAGCAGAGCTTTATTTCCCTTCTCCGAGTCGAGAAGTTCGTCAACAGGGCGACAGAAGTTCTCTCCCAGGGCTCCTTTCTAATGGGGATACCATAGGATGGGTTAGGACCTGTAATGGTACCCTTGTGCTGTAGGCAAACAACACACTTGGTTGTACATGCTTGCAATGTCCACGTGCCAACCTTAGGCCAGAAATATTTTCATTCGTGCCTGTTTGATACTGCGGTCCTTCCCGGGGTGCGCTACTCCTGGGACATCGTGGATCATCAAAGAGAGTAGCTGGTATCATGGACTCCAATATCACCAGTAGGTATATTGTTCTGCCGGGGTACCCACGCACTGTGCAACATGGCACAGTACCCCTTGGTTTGACATCCAAATCCTCATTGGAACTGATACTTGACCAGTAAGTCCCGCCTCCTTGGTCAGGAAACGAAAGGACTGGAGACCAACACTGGTTCCTGTCGTTGGGCTCTCTCGAAAACCTCAACGGGGGGGGGGGGGTGAAGAGAAAAAAAGAGAACGAGTTGCCGACACTCGCAAAATGCTATATTGCCTAGACAGGGCATCAGCAACAACATTTGCTTACCTGGGACATAGCAAATACAGGGTTGTAGTCAATGAACGTGAGCGACTGCACCGAGCATGCTTTCCGGAGAGTTTCTTTTTCGCAAAAAGGGCCATAAAGGTAGATGATTCTGTGTAATCTTGATAGGAAATGATAGATATTAACCCGAAACTACTCAGGCCCAACAATGGCTAAGGCTTTCTAGCTCTGTCACTGAATAATTGACTTCCGCTTATGTAATGACACTGGCTAGCATAGGCCAATAGGCTGTTGCATCCAATAGATTCAGTGACAAGACAACACACGATGCCAACTTTGCTGCACAGTCGTCAATGGGTAATGCTTGGTGAAATCAAGGAATCTAAGGTTTGGCTGGATGTAACTTTTCATAGAGTGACAAAAGCACGTTCCTGATCACACGTCACAAACAAAAGGGCATCCCTTCTGTGAGTAAGCATGTCAGGGTGAAGCAATGTATGAGAACCTGCGATAAAATGCGTAGAAACCCGCCAGTGCTATGAAGGACAAACTGCATCTGCTGTCATGGATCTGAGTGAAATTTCTTGCACGGCCGAGATTTTTAGACTCGTCTGTCTTATGCCATCTCTCATGAGTCACTACTGACCCTGAAATTTATTCCTTCCAAGGAAATAGACATTTGGAGAGCTTTACTTAAGGTTTGCTTGATCTAGCCTGTCTCAATAACCCTGTCAAGTTTCTCGAGATTGTTCGGGACATCTTGCTACATGACAATAGATCTAATCATCTAGGTAACCATGAGTGTGCCGCCTAGGAAGGGTACGGAAATTGTCATCAACACACGACTGAACGTGATTGGGCTTCTGTGCAAGCTGAAGGGCATTCTCCACTGACTGATAATGTCCAGTTGGTGTAGAGAAAGAGCTGTCAACTCTTTTGCTCTCATCATTGAGGGGGATCTGCCAGAACCTATTAAGTTGGTGAAATTAGGTTTGGTATCCATTGAATAAGACCAAGAGTATGAAAAGACCTTATTATCGCCAATTTCTGCGCACAGAGTCGATCAGAAACTGGCAATGGAAGCGGTCCTGGATCGTAATGCATTCAGTTTCCTGTAATCGATAACAGGCGCCATTTTCTAGTCTTTCTTGGGACCAGAATAAAGGGGAGCATTCCAGGGAGTCGACATCTCACTCCAATAACTCCATCACGACATCCGTGTAATGAGTTCATTCGCGAAGACTCCTTTGCGCATGTGGCAGGCGATACACAGGTACATAAATGGGTAAGTACCTTTGTACCAAGTGGAATACAGTGTTGGGGTGAAGAGATTAGTGGGGTCAAACCCAGACTCACCATCTAGTGCGACAGCAAGAACTGCCACGATAGAGAACACCTGGAGAAGTTTTGGGACCTCTTCAGGATACTCTGTCAAAGCTAGATCATCTCCTGCACTGTGCCGGTGTAGGAAGAGTCAGCAGCAGACTCACCTGGGAGAACTTGCACTCACGAGGAAGTCAGCTGGCTTCACCCTCCAATCTCCACCTGTGAGAGGAATCGACAAGATCGACAAGTGCGGTATTCATCCGCAGGGGTAAATTCTCGACATGTGCATTTTGACAACAAGGACTTTGCAACGTACCACGTGCACTGCTGTGCAAGGACGGATCAAGGGAGAGGCCCATGATCTGACACATTTCGTTGTCAACCAGCACATGGACTCCTTGAAACAACGCACTGCTCACGTACACCATAACAGGAGTGAGCGAGTTAGCTGACATAAGTGATGTCATACTTTGTACAAGCAGAAACTCTGCTACGCTGATGCCATGACACGAGTCAGACAGTCGACCATGCGACATGTATACTGAGTGTGGCTTGACGTGTGCTGTTCTCGACTACAGCGCCAGAGTTAGAGTGAAGGTTAACTGGGCATTCCCAACTGGGTTTCACGATAAACTAAGCTCTGATGCCATGAGGTGATGGCAACGAGCTCTACTATGAGGTCGATCAGGACAAGAGACCGACCCCAGGGAGAATTACTTTAGAAACCACTGGTTTCCAACGATTCCAGGCACTGTGCATACTCTGAGAGACAGGAGAGTATCATTAGTGGATACTAAGCCGCACGCCCCAAAGGGCACATCCACTCCATTGAATTCTCTCTCCACTCAGCTGGATCTAATGCGGATCCTAAGGTCTGCCATGGTTTGAACCCCAATAGCAGGATCATCAGGAAACATACTAATCTACGACTATGAATTTTACGGACTGCCTTGTGACCCTGTACCGCAAATTCAACGTTTGTAACGACCACAAACCGTCAGCGGATTACCTTAGACTCCTCTCAAGTCTGGATGACAGACGTCTCTGTCCAACATGGCCCGCGGAAGCCATGTCTCGGAAAAGAGTGGAGCGGGCAATGTTAACCACCGACCTGTATCTAGGAAAAGGCTGGACAGCTTCTGGAGTGGACAGATGGACTAGACAGCGGTCCGACACGGGTTGTCATACCGAACGATGAAGGCATGACAGGCCGAAGAAATCCCGGAGTCACAGCTGCTTGAGGCTCAATGCTTGATGACGGGGTCTCACCTGGAAGGTACGGTACGAGTCTCTGCAACAACGTCAAGACACTGTTTCCCACACTGTCGGTAAGCAGTATCGCACTGCCGCATGGCAGCGAACGCATGTGGACAGGGATGGAATATAGAGACATCTGACATGGTTACTATTTCTTTCACTGGTTTCTCGACGCGCCTCTTCCCCCTACTAGTGGAAGGCTTCTCACTACATCAAGTGCATTGCCGCTGACAACAGCTTGCTCACCATCAGCAACAGCATACTTCGCAGCTTGTAACACACATTAGAGGTATGACTGGAAGTATTGTGGTATATACAGACTACCCTCGCGAGACTGAGCATGGGGACGGTGACGGTTACTTGATACTGATGTGGGGACAGTGACGGTTTACCTTGCTGACATAGGTTTGTAAAACACTCGCGATCGGTAGGGCCCGCATTTGCCACATTTGAAACAAGTAACTACGTGCATAGCAGTTGAGTGGAGTTGTGTGTGCTGCGACATTTTGCCTTGGTCCAGAACTCGACTGCTTTTTTGTATGAAACCGACTGTTGTTACTGAGGCTAATAATTTTAACTTGGGCGAGTGTTAGTACAGGGTTAAGAAACTTTGTGGGCTGGCTGGCCCGTGACAGTGGCGCAATAGTTACTCCGGCTGTTGTCCGCGGGGTCATGTGGACGGCGCAAAGAAGAAATGGTACGTAAGGATCATCCGAAAGCGACAACCCCTTGCCCTAGCCTCGTGCAGGCGGCTTAATTGCGGGCAATGGCATCTATGCACCCAGGACTCGTGCTGAGGCCGATCTAGTGCATCATGCACCTGGAGGTTAGGGGGGGCATCCTCCATGATGCCTAACTGCCAGCATGGGGATGATGTCTTTAAGCTTTAATACAGTCATCACCATCACCCACTAGTGGAGCGGATTGGCATCAAGTAAAATCTTTGTGGCTTGCTCAATACCGGCAAATGCAAGCCAGGGGGCTTTTGTGCCGGTATTGATATTCGCCAAGTCGCTGGTAATGATCCAAGTCTAAGGCGTTGGCAGACTACTCAGAAAATAATGCCTAAATTCCTTCTTAAGCTCGTCCCAAGACTGGATCCACAAACGAGATTGAGCTGCACAAGGCACCTATATCATCCTGGGTGAAGATCCACTGCTGCAACAGCAGCACGAATGTACTGATAAGTCCATTGGAAACTATCAATTGGCCTTAACCAGTCGGCTCGACTGACTCAGCCTGGCTCTAACCTCTATTTCAATCGACCGGTCAAAAGAAGTTCGGGTATAGACGATTAGCGTCCCACGGTGGTCGAGACTTGAGCCACAACTTGACCATCTGTCACAGGGGCCCTTCGATGCCTTGCTGCGTGATCATGCTGGCTGAGGCACCATTGGCTATCAATAGAGCAGAATCTGGATAATGGGTACGAGCCCTGCGTGTCTAGTCAAGACGTTATTTGTTCAAACGCAAGCATGTCACGAAGAGGGTAAAACAGGTCAGATCAAGAAATGGTAGCACTGGCTACAATTCAACACAGATCAGAGAGAACACAGCACACACGGTACTAGGTAAACTGAGCTTAGTGAATGGAAAATAATTTGAGTGAAAACAATAACAAAAACAAATAGTGGTACACCTCTGAAACACAAAATAAGATATGTATGCAAGAGAATGAACTACAGAGAAGTGCACAAAAGGATGCTAAGGTTGAGGTCCAATAAATTTCACCAGGAGACTGGCAACAAATTACGAAAAGGAGTTGAACTGTAAACACAGGTAGCAAAAATTGGCACATAATAATAAAATAAATCAGGAGTATTACACAACACCTAAACTGTGCTGCAGCACAGTTTAAAAAGATTGCAAGTGTGCTGCAGTTGCAAATTGGAATGCAAAAAAAAATAATTCACTTTGCACAAAGAGGTAGATGACACAGCAAAGAATCACAGAGTATGGGTATAGTGCCAAAAATCACAGAGAAAAAAAATACACTGTATCAAGAAATGCTGTATTGCACACAAAATAAAATTAATAAAACATGCAAATTATGAAAATTCAATAATAGGCAAGGGTTAACTGGTTTAGCAGGGTTGTCAACACTGGCAAAACAAAAATTTCACAATCTCAATGTCAAAATTAATGAACTTCACAAGTAATTTTTAGAGGGGGTTAATTAATGGTAAATAAGCAGGTTCCGAAAAAAAACAAAAAATGCACTCGATGACTTGGGTAATAAAAATAGCAAAATGTAATGCACAATGGTGATATTCACAGATAAAACATAGATATATGTAGAGCAAATAAATGGGGAGACAGGAGAAAAGGTGCAAGGGGCTGAGGTACAGATTGTATCACCTGCAGCAAATAACAAACTAATAACTTAAGACTTGAGAGATTACACTTTAAAAAAAATAATCACTAAACAAACAAAACACTGCAGGGTTTTTCACAATCTGTGGCTAACTTGCAGGTGCAACTATCAAAGTAACAGCACACAGGAATTACTTCAAACTGTAGATGTTAGAGATTAAATTGTATGAAATTGACAACACTGAACAATTTAAAAATCAATAACAACGAGGTGCCAAGATGCAGAATAACATACTTGAATTTAAAATGCAGGAGTGTCAAAATGAATGTACAAACCTTTAAGATCTGTAGTCAGTGCAAAATGTACATCTGATGACTAAAACTGAGAACAATTTACTGAAGTGTGCTTCAGCGAACAACTGTATTGTCACAAAATATTAGAAATGCAGGTAATGTCACTGTTTACTTAACTTTGAGTGCAGGATATGGCCGAAGGTACTGGGTGCTGCAGGTCCTTGAAACTTATTCATTGATGCACAAATAACACTACAAACCGCCTCTTAGCTTTTGTACACAGCTAAGGGCTTCAAATGACGTAGGAAAAATTATCAGAATGGACGTGGAAGAACAGGAAAGACCGGGTCACTCTTGGTGGTATAATATAAGAAACGTGGCTACTCGTCGAGGTTTGGCGTTTCACTGGCAAGGCGTGATCTGTGCACACAGCGACTGAACTGGCGGCTTCAGCACACGGAGAACAAAATATTATAACTGCACTACTCAGAACGTGCTAAAACAAACCCTAGGTGAAACTATGAAACGGTAAGAGGAGATTACGGTACTCACTAATCACTGAGGCAAAAAACAAAACTGCGGTGAGACCGGGATGTAACAGCAAGGGAAAGAAAAATTTAACTGGGCTCAACACACAAAAAACTGCACTGGCTAGAGAATACGTAGAACTAAGTATTGTAGACACAATGATGTGTCCACGAGCAGCTGCAGACAGCATGAGTGCTTACTGAGACTGGCTTAGGGCAAGCCAACTGGTTCCCCACGTGTATCCAGGTAGAACTGCGTGGAGGTAAACTGGGAAGAACACAACAAACACAGACGGCGAGATGGACGTAGTTGCGTATCAGTAGAATGCTGTAGAGGAGGCTGGTGTGTTACATGCAGACTAGGTTTATCACCCACCCCAGAGCTGCCTCGCGTGTGCCACACGAAGCCACCCCACTAAACGACCTCACCTCACTTACTTGGAGCCGGAAAGGCGAGGACACTGTATGAGGCAGGAGAATGTGCTGGAGAGTGGTTGAAGGGCTGTAGAGAGGGTGATGAGTGAACCACTGACTGATAAGGCTGGAGATGATGCCGTGATTCCTATGTCAGATTTTGAGTAGGAAAAATCTAGGACGAAATCTATCTCAGGCCGACAAGACGCTGGGAGTAATAGATAACTCTTTAGGTCAGCAGGTGCGTTGGATGACGATGGATGATGTTAACTGGCGTCGATCGATGGTGTTGACGGGCGTCGACCCCTCCACCCCGAGTAGGCTCACAATGCCGTTGACTCCGCTGTCACCACTGTTATTACTGTTCTTCCTGCTGAACAGCGGTTTAGTGCCGATGAAGGTAGCGTAGGTAGCAATGATACGGCCGTGGACTAGTTTGGCTTTAATTGGATAGGAGTGAGTACACAACGGGCAGTGTGACGGAGTGACCGCAAGCCAGTCCGTGGAGGGGGAGCACTTGTGCCTATCAGGTCAGTCGGCCTAGGAGTGAGACCGAATGGGCTCAGCCTCCCACTGACCTGGGTGAGCCTACAGAGGGCAGCACTTAAATGCCGCGAAATATGAACTAGTCAGAACCGACGGCTAGGCTGTGTGTTCTGACAGTACAGGCTGTCTACAATCCCATGGACTTATCTGTGTCTAACTTTCAACTTAGCCCTCAAGTACTCGCTTCCATCCTCTCCAACAGTCTATCCTTTTCCACCCTGTCAGGTCTTCTGTTTTTTTTGTGTGGGTCAGTATCATATCTTCCCCATTTTTTTCTTTCTAATGTCGTCATGTTCAGTTCCTTGAGCCACTCCCCTTAACCAGTTCCCCTGAACTCTGAGAGTACTCTCGTTGTGTACCTCCGCACATTCTCCCGCGTCTTAACTTTATTAGGTGACTGGTCTGTATATATTTCAAGACAAGCCTAACATATGTTGTATTAAAGGCCGCAATTGATTGCCATGTTCAGATTCCTGAAGGATACTTTTAGACTTGCCATACGAACATTTGCTGCAGAAATTATTCTAGCGATATGACTGGCACTTTGCTGATCACTAGGTCTTTCTCTCTTGTCTGACTTCTACTACTAGTCAAGAAATCAGCATGTCTGAGAGATGATTT
>NW_026504689.1:0-43145 GCF_026875155.1 Cherax quadricarinatus
GGCGAGGGTCACTTATGAATCATAATTGACATTAAGAGGGACATTAAAAAGGGGATAAGAAAAGCTAAAAGGGACTATGAAATTAAAGTTGCTAGGGATTCTAAAACTAACCCAAAAAGTTTTTTTCCAGGTCTATAGAACAAAAGTCAGAGATAAGATAGGTCCCCTTAAAATAACTATGGGCATCTTACTGACAAAGAGAATGAAATGTGCTCGATTTTAAATAATTATTTTCTCTCGGTTTTACACAGGAAGACACTAATAATATTCCGGTAATTAATTTTTATAGTGGATCAGAAGAAGATAATTATGTAACATCACAGTCACTAGTGAAATGGTTGTGAAGCAGATAGACAGACTGAAGCAAAATAAGTCACCGGGTCCTGATGAGGTTTTTTCAAGGGTTCTAAAGGAATGCAAAATGGAAGTCTGTGAACCATTAACTAAAATTTTTAATTTATCTCTTCAAACAGGTTGCAGTGTCTGATATGTGAGATGGCTAATGTAATTCCTATTTTTAAAACAGGGGACAAGTCTTTACCGTCAAATTACCGCCCAATAAGCCTGACCTCAATTGTAGGCAAATTACTAGAGTCAATTATAGCTGAGATTATAAGAAGCCATCTCGATAAGCATAGCTTGATTAATGATACTCAGCATGGATTCACAAGAGGCCGGTCTTGTCTAACTAATTTATTAACTTTCTTCAGTAAAGCTTTTGAGGCTGTTGACCACGATAAAGAATTTGATATTATTTACTTAGATTTTAGTAAGGCATTTGATAGAGTTCCGCACCAAAGACTGTTGAAGAAAGTAGCAGCTCATGGCATTGGGGGAAGGGTGCTCTCGTGGATCGAATCATGGCTCACAGACAGGAAGCAAAGAGTGTCCATAAATGGGGTTAAATCCGAGTGGGGATCAGTATCAAGTGGCGTTCCACAGGGATCAGTCTTGGGCCCGTTGTTGTTTATAATATATATCAATGATCTTGATGAAGGAATTACTAGTGATATGAGCAAATTCGCCGATGACACGAAAATTGAACATTAAAATGGTATAAAATACCGACAGATTGTTAGGTAAGACACATATGCAACAGTTAGGTATCTTTATTTCGAAACGTTTCGCCTACACAGTAGGCTTCTTCAGTCGAGTACAGAAAAGTTGATAGAAGCAGAAGATACTTGAAGACGATGTAATCAGTCCATCACCCTTAAAGTTTTGAGGTGGTCAGTCCCTCAGTCTTGAGAAGAGCATTGTTCCGTTGTCTGAAACAATATTGTTTCAGACAACGGAACAATGCTCTTCTCAAGACTGAGGGACTGACCACCTCAAAACTTTAAGGGTGATGGACTGATTACATCGTCTTCAAGTATCTTCTGCTTCTATCAACTTTTCTGTACTCGACTGAAGAAGCCTACTGTGTAGGCGAAACGTTTCGAAATAAAGATACCTAACTGATGCATATGTGTCTTACATGACACGAAGATTGGTAGGATAATTGATTCAAACGTAGATGTTAGGGAACTTCAGGAGGATTTAGACAAACTCTACTCTTGGTCAGAAAAGTGGCAGATGCAGTTCAATGTAGATAAATGCAAGGTTCTGAAGCTCGGGAGTGTCCATAACCCTAGCACTTATAAGTTAAATAATGTAGAACTTAACCATACAGATTGCGAAAAGGACTTGGGGGTTATGGTAAGCAGCAACCTTAAACCAAGACAACAATGCCTAAGCGTACGTAATAAGGCAAATAGATTACTGGGATTTATATCAAGAAGTGTAAGCAACAGAAGTCCAGAGGTCATACTGCAGCTTTATACATCATTAGTAAGGCCTCACTAGATTATGCAGCTCAATTCTGGTCTCCATATTACAGAATGGACATAAATTCGTTAGAAAACATTCAGCGTAGGATGACTAAATTAATACATAGCATTAGAAATCTTCCTTATGAAGAAAGATTGAAGACTCTTAAGTTACATTCACTTGTTAGACGAAGAATGAGGGAGACCTGATCGAAGTGTATAAGTGGAAGATAGGTATTAATAAAGGGGATATTAACAAGGTCTTGAGGATATCTCTCCAAGAGAGAACCCGCAGTAATGGATTTAAATTAGATAAGTTTAGATTTAGAAAGGACATAGGAAAGTATTGGTTTGGAAATAGGGTAGTAAATGAGTGGAACAGTCTACCTAGTTGGGTTATTGAGGCTAGGACTTTGGGTAGTTTCAAAATTAGGTTGGATAAATACATGAGTGGGATGGGTTGGATTTGAGTGGGACTTGCACATCAGAGCTTATTTCTTGGGTAGCACTGAAAATTGGGTAGGTCAAATGTTTGTTAGTGGGATGAATTGTAAAGGACCTGCCTAGTATGGGCCAACAGGCCTGCTGCAGTGCTCCTCCTTTCTTATGTTCTTATGTTCTTATGTTCTATGTCCTTTCTAAATCTAAATTTATAAGAACATAAGAACATAAGAATGTAGGAACACTGTAGAAGGCCTACTGGCCCATACGAGGCAGGTCCTTATCAAAACGATCTCTACCTAAAGCTACTCAAGAAACAACTCCCGCACCCCCCAACACCAATCAAACCCAGCCCCTCCCACTCATATATTTGTCCAGTCTCTTCTTAAAGCTACCCAAGGTCCTAGCCTCTATCACCCCACTGGGAAGACTGTTCCACGCATCTACAACTCTGTTAGAAAACCAGTACTTACCTATGTCCTTTCTAAATCTAAATTTTTCCAACTTAAATCCATTATCCTGGTTCTTACCTGGTTCGGACACCCTCAGTACTTCTATTAATGTCCCCTTGTTTATGGCCGTCATCCACCTTATACACTTCAATGATATCTCCCCTATTCTACGCCTCTCCAGGATGTGGAGATTTAAGGTTTTAAGTCTTCTTCATACGGGAGGTTCCTACACAGTAAATCATTTTAGTCATTCCTTCTCTGTATGTTCTCTAATGAGTCTATGTCCATCTGTAGTAAGGGGACCAAAACTGAGCAGCATATCTAAATGAGGCCTCACTAGTGATTTATAGAGCTGTAAAAAATAACTTTTGGACCTTCTGTTATTGATACTTCTTGAGATAAAATCCAAGTAATCTGTTGGCCTTGTTGAGCACCACTGAGGCACTGCTTGTCTTGGCTTTAGATTTCTGCTTACCATGGGACTCCAAGGTCTTTTTCACATTCTGTATGACCAAGCTCTTACTTCACCCTAGATTATTGTTCGAGAGTTATTTTCATTACCAAGGCATGTTACCTTAACTTATCACATTAAACTTCATCTGCCATTCTCGACCAAGACATTATTTGTTCAAGCAGAAATGCCCCTTCCATGTACTAATCTGGCTATCCCCAACAACAACAATGTTTTTTACCTCCTTTGCGTCGTCCGTCGTGATGTCCGACTGTAGTCGACTCACATTCACCACGGTAGATTTACACATTGTAGAATTCGTCAACCCCACCCCCCCCCCCCCCCCCCCCCCCCCCCCCCCCCCCCCCCCCCCCCCCCCCCCCCCCCCCCCCCCCCCCCCCCCCCCCCCCCCCCCCCCCAAGACGTTCTCGTGGTGACTTTGTACTTTTAGCTCGTGGTGACGTGTATTAGCTCGTGGTGCGTTGTACTTAGCTCTGTGAAGACCTGTTTGTGTGCTCTCTGTGAATCTGACAGGATGCCCTCTCTTGAGGCAGCTTTACCAGACAGAAACTGAGGAAGAACTCAGAGCTGCTAAACTGGAGATTACGGCGATTAACGGAGTGAGAGCAAGGTATTGTTGTTACTCCACCTGTTGTGAGTCCAGGTTAAGTGGGGAGTTGGTTTCAGTGGCGGGCAACATGGAATGAAGCTGAAGATTAAGAAAACGGTTGGGAGAGGCAGAAACAACGAGAAACCAGGAAGACTGCCGTGGAAACTTCATCCACTCATTCTCGGGCTACTTGACGAATGTGAGTGTTCTACTGGGATGCCACAACGAGCACCAAGGAAGCATTGGCAGACGTTGAGTGAGACACCCTAGAAACCCCAACGAAGACCATCGAGAACGTCATGACGGAATTTTCTATAGTGGTGTTGTTAAAATGCTTACTGGCGAATGTGAGTCGACTACTCGGAGCTCACTACGGACGACGCAAAGGAAGGAAAAAACATTGTTGTTGTGGGGATTGCCCAGAATTAGGTACATGGATAGGGCATTTGTTTGAAGGATAGGAGTAGGAGCCAGAGTATGTTTTCCTGGGGCGGGATAGGATATTTGTTAGCCGTCTGAATGACTCATGGAGAGGTAATGGGAGCAATCCTATTATCTGTCTCAGTGCTGGAGGCAAGACGATGTTGGCGAGTAGGAGTGAGGACCTGATTAGGGCAGGTATAGTGTCAGCAATAGAGATAATTAGGAAGATCGGTGGGAAACCTGTCATTTGGAATTTGCAAGCGAAGAGCTTGAAATGAATGGTTGTCCAGAGGCAATTGGTGTCAATTGCTGGTGGACAAATACTGTAAGGAAAATGCGGTAACATTCATTGACAACTGGGACCTCTTCTATGGAGAAATGACATGTTATGCAGGGATGGGGTTCACTTGTCTAGGTGTGGGGTAGAGAGCACTGCCAACGCAGTGGAGGGAGCTGTTAGGTCTTTAACACTAGGAATAGTTTAGTGGTTTGGGTTATGGCGGGAGGTAAATAAAAAAAAAAAAAACTGTGAAGTCGCAGGCAGTGGTAGTACATGAGTATAGAGAGAACAGTAATAGGCAAAATGAGGCAGGATATTGGAAAAGCCCACAGTGGCACTATTGACAATGACAGTATAGGTTTCGTGGAAATAACAGAAAGGAGCAGAAAGGTAAAGAGATGGAGGGTCATTAAATATTTAATACAAAAATAGTCGCCAGTGACTATGAATAGATGGACGGAGTTGAGCTAGTTGCTAGTGCACGGGTATCATAGATGTATTTGCCATTACTGAAACGTGGTTTAATTCAAAAAGTCGGGACATGCCTGCATAATGTCACATTCAGGAGTTTTAAATTGTTTCCAAGTAGATAGAAGTATAGGGAAGAGGGGTGGGGCTGGCTGGGTGGCATTGTATGTCCGAGATCGCTTGAACTGTTGCATAAAAACGGGTATTAAGTCTGAAGTAACACATACAGAGTCTGTTTGGATAGAATTTTCAGAGGGACATGAAAAATTAATTTTAGGTGTGATATACCGTCCCCCAAATTTAGATAGGGACCAGGGGAGACTGTCTAATCTTGAATGGGGTTATCTAGCTAATGATTTTATTGACGATAATCATACTTATGAATATGAAGGGATCTGCTTTTATGATTGTTTTCTTAATAATGTACACAGTGCCCAGAGTATATACATTCCCCAGAGAGAAATTAGGTCTTATAATAACGCCAATCCCAAATGGGCTTAACAGGAGGTTAAAAGCAGCTTTTAGGGGAGGAAAAGGGGGAATTTATAGGCGCTCAGAAGAGGAGAGGTTAACCTTACTGACCATTATCTGTTTCAAGCTTTAAAAGAGAAGTAAAAAAGGCGATTAGAAAGGCCTTTAAAACGTGACTATGAAATTAGAGTCGCTAATGAATCAAAGATAATCCCAAAGGATTCTTTCAAGTGTATAGGATGAAGGTGAGGAAAAGTAGGACCTCTGAAAATTGGAAGGACAGCTGACGGATATACGAACTGGAAATGTGCTCCTTATTTAATTGAACTATTTTTTGTCAGTTTTACACAGAAATGTAAATGAGATTCCAGTAAATCAAAAGATTACTTAGTTCCTGATGAATTTAAGTAACTAATATTACTGTCCACGTGAGGGACTGGTTAATTAAACTGAAAGACCAAACTGAAACAAAATAGCCCGAGGACCCGATGAGCTGTTTCAGGTACTAAGGAATGCAAGATGGAGCCTTAGTCCGCCATTAACGAGTGTATTCAGCATCATCCCTTACCAGTGTAGTGCAAGAGTTGTGGAAAGATGGCTATTGTGGTTCCTTTATTCAAATCAGGGTTAAGTCCACTCCTTCCAAATTACGTCCAATAAGCTGAACATCTATAGTGGGCAAGTTAATTAGAATTCAATTATAAATGACATTATCAGAAGTCACCCTTGAAGAGCATAACTTGATAAATGCAAATCTCAACATGGATTTCACGAGAGGTGTTCTGCCTGACAAACTACTTGACGTTCTTCTAATAGAAATTTGAGGCAGTTGACAGTGTAAGGAATATGATATTGTTTATTGGATTTTAGTAAAGCCTTCGACAGAGTACCTAACATGAGATCTTAAGTGAGTAAGGGGCAGTCATGGTACTAGGTGGTAAAGTTCTAGCATGGATTGAGGCATGGTTACCAATAGAAAGCAGAGAGTTACCATTAATGAGTGAAATCTGAATGGGGATTAGTCACTAGTGGCGTTCCACAAGCGATCAGTTTTAGGCCCTCTCTTGTTATAATTATACATTAATGACCTTGATGAAGGGATTACTCTAGTGACATGAGTAAGTTTGCTGATGATGACAAAGAGGCCGTATAATTCACTCTGAGGAGGATATCAATGAACCTCCAGGACGATTTGAAACAAATTAATGTCTTGGTTGAGAAATAAGCAGATGGATGTTTATGTGGATAAGTCGTAAGGTAATTGCCCCTTGGTAATGAAAATAACCTCGAAGCTATAATATAGGTGAAGTAGAGCTTGGTCTACAGAATGTGAAAAAGATTGGGAGTCATGGTATAAGCAGAATCTAAAGCCAAGACAGCAGTGCCTCAGTCGTGCGCAACAAGGCCAACAGATTATTGGATTTATCTCAAGAAGTATATAGTAACAGAAGTCCAAAAGTCTATTTTTACAGCTTATAACATCACCTAGTGAGGCACTCATTTAGATTATGCCTGAACTCAGTTTTGGTCCCCTTACTACAGGATGGACATAGACTCATTAGAGAACATACAGAGAAGAATGACTAAAATGATTTACTGTGTAAGGAACCTCCCGTATGAAGATAGACTTAAAGCCTTAAATCTCCACTCTCTGGAGAGGCGTAGAATGAGGGGAGATATCATTGAAGTGTATAAGTGGATGACGGGCATAAACAAGGGAGACATTAATAAAGTACTGAGGGTGTCGAACCACTGCTTACTCACGATGCTTTATTCTAACAGAGTAAAGATCAAACCAGCGAGTGGTATAACCAATGAGTCATCCAAACTAGCACTTGCAGCTGTCGTTAGTGGCAGGCTGCAAGTCAAATGTAATGCGATTTTATCGCTCAAAGAGGTCTTTGTTGTCGTCTGTACAGATGACACAGAGGCTGAGAAACTACTTACCACCACTGCTACTACCACTCTACGAGACCAGGGATTTCTTGTCTTGACTTCCCCAGCACTGAGGGCCAGAAGAATGGTGTTTCTCTCAAGCGATCGACAACCTTATCACTGACAGGGTCCACTGAAGAAATTCAGTCATCTATCGAAGCAAAGAACCTTGGGCCAAAGTGGACTTCATTACTAAATACCTAAAAGCTTCACCAGCTGAAGGTCACCTTCAGTGACGTCAACATGGCAGCCAGGAGAACTCTCGCTGAAGCTTGGCTTTTCACTTATTTATATTTTTTTTTTTTTTTTTTTTTTTTTTTTTTTTTTTTTTTTTTTTTTATTTTTTTTTTTATTTTTTTACCACATAAACTCCAGACTTCATCGAAGACAGAGAAATTCCAACATATCTCACAGTGCTATAATTGTTACTCATACTTACACACCACAAATGATTGTCCTACCAAGGACAAGAAGTTCTGCTCCACCTGGGGCCCGTGGGGTCATGACTTCAAGAATTGCACTACTGCTTCACCCCCTAAATGCTTGAACTGCAAGAATGACCACCATACTCTTGCTGCCAGGTGCCCTACCAGAAGAGACATACTCAAGAAACAACAACAAACAAAGAAACCCAACCCACAAGCAACCACTATTCTGTTTATCGCCAAGCTTCAAGCAGACACTACCAAG
This sequence comes from Cherax quadricarinatus, assembly GCF_026875155.1. Classification (NCBI taxonomy): domain Eukaryota; kingdom Metazoa; phylum Arthropoda; class Malacostraca; order Decapoda; family Parastacidae; genus Cherax; species Cherax quadricarinatus. The sequence continues at coordinate 8,030 of NW_026504689.1, forward strand.
ATATACATGCCACGCAAGCTGCCCCACCACTTCCCTGCCAGCCCCTACTGCGACTCCACCAAGATTCTTTGTTGCTTTATGTATGCTCATGTACAGAATGCAGTGAGCCTGGTTCCTTCAACACCACCATCAATGAACTTTTCAAACTAAAAAATATGCCTGGCCTCACATTCCTGCATCACCACCTCCACTGAGATCCTAAAAACTACTGCAAATATTACCAGCATCACCGCTGCTTCCCCCGCTGTCACAACCTCCACTAGACACAGGGGATGGACCAATCAGAGACCTCTGAGACGTCGGCAAAAACCCACAATGAGAGTCACTACCGCTTTCATCCACTGCTAGAGCAACTGACCAGTCGGAAATTCGCCCTTCACCAGTTCAGCCACCAGCCCAAAAAAGCAAAAACACAAGACACTGCGGATGCACCTCACGGTGCCACTGTCACTGACACTGCTGCACCACAACGGGTCCGATATCTGAAGGGCGATATACTTCTACACAACCAAGGAGTTTTAAGAACACAATGCTGTCTTCAGAAAACCTTCATCACCTCAAGGACGGAACAGTCAAGTATACCTACGACCAAACTGTACATACACCACTGAAGACATTTACCAGGGCTACTCACTGCCAACACCCAACACCTTGGGAAGTCAAGTAACCCTCAAGAGGAAATTCAGGATGCATCAGAATAGGGGCCTTGAAGACGGTACCTCGTCTAGCACGACTATCCATGACCATTCACCCAGCACTTTGCTGTCCGCTAAAGCTGGGGTGTGGCTCCAATCAACCCTGTAACTGCTGCCTCTGCGCAAGATAGAAGAAGACGACATCCTCCAACCGGAGGGCCAAGAAAGAAGAAAGATGATTATCGTCACCCCCCACCCGGGGGGCCACTGCCGGGTCACCATCTGGAGAAGACCTGGGCCAGAAGGACCTGCGAATCAACATGAATGAAAATGAACACCAACACACGACACTCCACACAGGAGAGCACAGCGCTAGCACGATCGACACCATGCATTGCCCTTCTAGGGCATGGTTGGTGCCAGAGCCCGAGTTTGTACCTTACAAGATGAGGGGGGTACTTGTGCCTCCTCCCATGGGAGACTTAGGTCTCAGACACTCCCTAGACAGTGGCAATATAAACACAAATGCAGTATAATGTGATCCTTTATTGACTACGTTTCGCCCACACAGTGGGCTTTTTCAAGTCACAAACAGAACTACCTGGGGTGGAAGGAACGCGAGTATTTATAGTCCGGCTGAGGTCAGGTGAAGAATGCTGCATCTGATGATGTACCGAGTTGGGTTGTAGAGTCTAAAAACTTGGGTAGCTTGGAAAGGAGACTGGACAAGTTTGTGAGCAGACCTTCTACAGTGTTCTTATGTGGGATAGCGATGAAGAAGTTTCTTGGCAAGTGGTTCAGCTATGTTATAGAAGCCACTATTCTGGTTGAAGTTGTCGGATATAGAAATAAGTGATGATTCCAGGATTCTTCGGTATTGAGTGTTGTCTTCTGTGGCGATAAGTCTTGAGTTTCTGTAGTTTATCAAGTGGTTGTGTGAATTACGGTGTTGTACGCAGGCATTCCTTGTGTCGTCAGACCTGCTTGCGTATTGGTGATCTGAAATACGTGTTTGGAGGTCCCTTGATGTTTCGCCCACGTATGACTTGTTGCAGTCATTACAAGGGATTATGTATACCAATGCAGAGGATGGAGGCTTGTCCTGTCTACTACTGGTGATGTCCTTGATGGTCGTGGTTGTGGAGGTAGATACTTGGTATGATGTTTTGGCAAAGATGTTGGAAACATGTTTTGGCAATGGAGTTGGTGGGAAGGACTATGCATCTCTTCTCGCAGTGTCTTCTCTGGTGTGTTGAAGATGTTTAATGCTCGCCGTCTGCAGTCTCTGATGAAGTGACGAGGATAGTGGAGTTTAGAAAATATTTGTTCAATTATAGTGCATTCTTCCTCAAGAACTCGTTGCTGCAGATTCTGAGTGCACGCAGGAAGAAGCCTATAATTACACCACGTTTTGGTTTTGGTGTCGTGGTGAGAGTAGAATGGAGAAGATCGTTTTGGTTTGGTGGGTTTTCGATAGACTTTAAAACGAAGTTCGTGGTCAGCTTTGCAGAGCAGGACATCAAGGAAAGGAAGAGTGTTTGTCGACTTCTTCTTCAAGTGTGAACTGATTGAAGGCTCCGAATTGTTGATCATGTCTTTGAGAGCTTGAACGTTGAAGCGATTTAGGAGTTATGAGAGAATGTCGTCAACATAACGAGCCAGGTGACAGACGAAGGAATAATGGTGGAGAAACGTTCTGCTTCCTAGATCTTCCATGTACAGGTTCGCCATGACTAGCACTGAGTGGCGAACCCATGGTAGTCCAAAAAGTCTGCTGAAAGAGGTGATTTTCGAAAGAGAAACAAGTAAAGCAACACATAGTTCAAACAAGGTCGATTGAAATCCGCTGGCTGGATTGGGAAGATCCGTGAATCGTCATTTTCCCCTGCGCAAGTGATCTGTGGCTTGTGCCAGAAGGTACTTTGGTGAATAGGGAAGTCACTCAAGGCAGGAAACTTTCTTGTTCACTGATGTTGCATGTTGCGAATGCGATTGATGAAGATCACCTGATTTTTGAGATGTGACTGGACTGATAGTGCCCAAGAGTTTAGAGGGGGGGGGAGTGTGTTTGTGCGAGAATTCCGGAGAGCTGGTGGGAGCACTGCCTATTCCGAGGATATGTGCCTCAGTGGGATACCCAGGCTTGTGAGTCTTTGGCCAGGCCAGAACATTCTGGCAGGTCTGGGTTGCTGGGCATGGTGAGTCAGAAGTTTCTTCCCTTGGTTCTGAGCCCCTTAACAGAATGCGGCGAGTCCCTTCTTTGAAGAAAGTTTTAGTAAGGTTGTCCACTTGGTTATTGTGATAGGTTTGTAGTAATCTGGGGTCATTAATAGATGAGCATTTGTTCCTGTAATCGTCAGTGTTCATGAAAACCAACACCAACCTCCTTATCAGCGGTGGTGACCCTGATGGTCGTGTCTTCTGCCAAACCTTTGATTGCATTGAAGTAACGTCGAGGTATGACTGGGTACAACACGCGTAAATCCACAACCACTTTTGATAAACTACAGAAACTGAAGACTTATCGCCACAGGAAGACAACACTCATTAACCGAAGAATCCTGGAATAAACACTTATTTCTATATCCGACAACTTTCAACCAGAATAGTGGCCCCTTCTATAAAATAAGCTGAACCACTTCCAAGGACACTTCTTCATCGCTATCCCCACATAAGAACACTGTAGAAGGTCTGCTCACAAACTTATCCAATCTCCTTTCCAAGCTACCCAAGTTTTTTAGACTCTATCACCCCACTCGGTACACATCGGTGCGGCAATTCCTTCACCTGACCTCAGCATTCTGAACGGGTCCTATAAATACTCCGCGTTCCTTCCACCCCAGGTAAGTTCTGTTTGTGACTAGGAAAAAGCCCACTGTGTGGCGAACTAGTCAATAAAGGATCACATTATACTGCATTTGTGTTTATATTTCCAATGTGTCGGTAATTTAAAACCATTTATTTCCATCGTGTCAAACACTGCATAAAAAAAAAATTAAAAAGTAGAAAAATGGATCCTTCACACAGAGAATACCTGTACCTTCTTCTAAAAGCTACTACTTCGCAACAGCCACAATTTTCTTCGTGATTTGCATCCAAAGAAATGGTCTTAACCAAGATCACCCTCTCAATTGCCAACATCAAACCACCTTTCTCCGCTACAGCTCATACTATCCTTGAAGAGTGTGCATATGACTTAAACAATGCCTACAAAGAAGCTTCCTCCAACCAGAACACTAGGCCAACACTCCGGGCAACATGAAACAGACGCACCGCCGAAATCATTCGCAGCAGAGTTACCACAGCGAATGTTCAACAGAGATCAGTCTTACTAGGAACTACAACACTCTGCGATAACAGTAATTGGAAAAGTTTAGAAGACCTAGAATATCAAAAATCTTCATCTCGTCCACTGTCAACCACAGAAACTGCAGCCCCTCAGCTTAGGCCTCAAATTCCGCAACAGGAATTGCGAAACCAAAACAAGCCTACAATTTCATCGCCAAAAACAACAGACACAATGACTCCGAATTCCAAAAAGGCTATCTCAAGGCATCATCTCAGCAGCATCTCAACACTCACTCCCCAGTCATACCTCGACGTTTACATCAATGCACTCAAAGGTTTGGTCAGAAGACACGACCAACAGGGTCACCACCGCTGATAAAGGAGAGGTGTTGTTATCATGAACCTGACATTACAGGAAGCAAAAGCTCAATCTACTTAATGACCCAGATACCTACAAACCTCTCACAACTAACCAAGTGGACAACCTTACTAAAACTTTTCTTCAAAGGCCTCTCGCATTCTGAGGGCTCAGAACAAGGGAAGAAACTTCTGCACACCATGCCCAGCAACCCAGACCTGCCAGAATCTACGGCCTGCCAAAAAGACTCACAACCTGGTATCCCACTGAGGCCCATATCCACGGGAATAGGCAGTGCTCCCCACCAGCTCTCAGGAATTCCTCGCCAAACACTCTCTAAACTCTTGGGCACTATCAGTCCTGCAACATCTCAAACACTCAGGGATCTTTTCAATCGCATTTCCGCAACATCAACATCAGGAACAAAGAAACCTTTCCAGCCTTGACGGACTTCCCTATTCACCAAAGTACCTACTGCACAATGTCCATCGATCTCTTGCTCAGGAAAATTTACGATTCACTTGATCTACCCATTCCAGCCACCGATTTATCATCGAACCTTTTTTGAACTATGTGTTTGGCTTTAACGTTTTCTCTTTCGAAAATCACCTCTTTCAGCAGACTTTTGGACTACCCATGGCTTCGCCCTCCAGTGCAGTCCTGGCGAACCTGTACCTGGAACATCTTAGAAGCCGAACGTTCTTCTCCACCATTATTCCTTCGTCTGGTCACCTGGCTCGTATGTTGACGACATCTCCTCATAACTCCTAAACGCTTTCAACGTTTCAAGCTCTCAAAGAACAAGCTCAACCAGGTCGAACCTTCAATCCATTTCACACATGAAGAAGAAGTCCGACAACCAACTCTTCTTTACCTTGAGTCCTACTCTGCAAAGCTGACCCGAACTTCGTTTTAAAAGTCTATCGAAAACCCACACCAAAACGATCTCTCCACTTCTACTCTCAACCACGACACCAAAACCAAACGTGGTGTAATAATAGGCTTCTTCCTGCGGCACTCAGAATCTGCAGCAACGAGTTTCCTTGAGGAAGAATGCACTATACATGAAACAAATATATTCTAAACTCCACTACCTCGTCACTTCATCAAGACTGCAGACGGCGAGCATTAAACATCTTCACACACCCAGAGAAACACTGCCCGAGAAGAGATACCTAGTCCTTCCCACCAACTCCTTGCCAAACATGTTTCCAACAACTTTTGCCAAAAATAAAAAAAAACATCATACAAGTATCTACCCCACAACCACGACCATCAAGGACATCACCAGTAAATAGACAGGACAAGCCTCCATCCTCTGCAGGGTATACATAAACCCTTGTAATTGACTGCAACAAGTCATACTTGGGCGAAACATCAAGGGACCTCCAAATCACGTATTTCAGAACACCAATACGCAAGGCAGGTCCTGACGACACAAGGAAGCCTGCGTACAACACCGTAAATTCACACAACCACTTGATAACAACAGAACTCAAAACTTATCGCCACAGAAACAACACTCAATACCGAAGAATCCTGGAATCATCACTTATTTCAATATCCGACAACTTCAACCAGAATAAGTGGCATCTAAAACATAGCTGAACCACTTGCCCAAGAACTCTTCATCGCTATCCCACATAAGAACACAGGTAGAAGGTCTGCTCACAAACTTATCCAATCTCCTTTCCAAGCTACCCAAGTTATTAGACTCTATAACCCCACTCGGTACATCATCGGGTGCGGCATTGTTCACCTGACCTCAGCATTCTGAACCGGACTATAAATACTCGCGTTCCTTCCACCCCTGGGGGGAGGTCTGTTTGTGACTTTGAAAAAAGCCCACTGTGTGGGCGAAACGTAGTCATAAAGGATCACATTATACTGCATTTGTGTTTATATTTTCATGCCGTATTCTATTCAAGATTGATGGACTGAACACATCGACTCAAGGTTGAGGGACTGATTACCTCATTCTCCTCCTGTTCTTCAAGTTTCTCCTACGTATGGACTGATGAAGCCACTGTGTGGCGAAACGTTTCCCTCAATAAAAAGATACCCATGAGTTGCACATGTGTCTAATTTATCAACAGGTCGTTCTCTGATCCATTCATCTACAACCTGTCAGACACTGCAACTTCTGGATCTAATACTTAGAATTCTACGCTTGCCTAATTCTTGGGCACGCCTACTTCCACATGAACAAATGTGACACGACTGACTGCTGCAGCCTCTCCGCCATACGTTATAACTGCTTCTCCCCCGATATGGCCTATTCTATTCAAGATTGATGGACTGAACACATCGACTCAAGGTTGAGGGACTGATTACCTCATTCTCCTCCTGTTCTTCAAGTTTCTCCTACGTATGGACTGATGAAGCCACTGTGTGGCGAAACGTTTCCTCAATATAGATACCCAAGAGTTGCACATGTGTCTAATTTATCAACATGTCGGTTCTCTGAACCATTCATCTACAAACGTGTCAGACACTGCAACTTCTTGGGATCTTAATACTTAGGAATTCTTCGCTTGCCTATTTCTTGGGCACGACCTACTTCCACATTGAACAAATGTGACACGACCCTGTGAAGACCTGTTTGTGTTTGCTGTGAAGACCTGTTTGTGTAGCTGTGAAGACCTGTTTGTGTGCTCTTGAGTGGTGACCTGTACTTTGAGTGCTGACCTATACTTAACTCTGTGAAGAAGTGTCTTGTTTGACTCACCCCCCCCCCCCCCCCCCCGTGGACTGAACCAAGATGCCCTCCATCGAGCAACTTTACCAGCAACTTAAGGAAGAATTGAGGGCAGCGATGATGGAGATACGGCGATTGACCGAGGAAAACAAGAGGATTCGTAGTAGTCCTCCTGTTCGAGTCCTCAGGTCAAGAAGGGATCGTGGTCAGTGGCTGGACAGCAGGGGACCGACGTAAGTTGACGATCAAGAAGACGCAATGAAAGCCAGAAACGATGAAGAAGAAAAGGATACGCTGTGGAAACTCCCTGGAAAACGCTCCACGATTCTCGGTGGCTACCCGACGAATGTGAGTCTACTACTGGGATCGTCACGACGAACGACAACAAGGAAGGTAAGAAAATATTGTTGTTTGTTGGGGATAGCCAGGTTAGATACATTGATAGGGCATGCTGCTTGAAGGACAGGAGTAGAGACAAAGGTATGCTTTCCTGGGGCTGGATGGAGACATTGTAAGCCGGCTGACAACATCCATGAACTGTAATGGGAATCAATCCATTATTTCATGCTCAGTGCTGGAGAGCAAGTGATGTAGGCAAGGTTTTTTTAGAAGTGAGGATTTAGTTAGAATTCAGGACAGCTAATAGACATGAGTAGGAGGAAGGGGGGGCGCCCTGTTTTATATGTGGCATTTTGCCAAGAAGAGGGTGGTTGTAATGAATGGTTTGTCAAGCAATTGGTATTAATTTTGGCTGGATAAACACGTAAGATAATGCAGTACCATCATTGACAACTGGGACAACTTCTATGGCGAAATGACATGTATGACAGGGATGGGGATCACTTATCGGCAGTGTGGGTTGTCTTGCTAAACTCAGTTAGGGGGTTGTTAGTACTTTAAACTAGGATAAGTTAGAGGGTATGGGTTTAAGAAATGATTATATTGAGTATGGATATATTGACTTTGCTCTGATAATTAAAGAAGTTAATAGTAACTGTCATTGAGTAACTCTGGGTAATGATATATACAGAAATTGTGTAAAAAACAAAGATAAATAGGAAAAGATGTGCAGAAGAAAAACATATGAAGGTATTTTATGCTAAGCAGTCGAAGTGCAAGAAAATAAAAATAATTAACTACGTTTGGTAGCATGTGCTGGACTTGAATCATTGCATTAACTAAACGTGTATATTTAAAGAGTCGGGATATGACTGCTGAAGTGTAATTTTTCAGGATTTAAGTATTCAATTTGGATAGATGTAATGGGAAGGGGGGAGGAGTTGCATTCTGTATGTTCGGAGAAAATAATTAATTGTTGCATAAAAACAGGTATAAAAATAGATGGGAGTAGGTAAACAGAGGTCCTGTTGAAATAAATGGTAAAACTTACCGACACAATGAAATATAAACACAATGCCAGTAAAATGAGATCCTTTATGACACGTTTCCACCCACACAGTGGGCTTTTCTCAGTCACCACACGGATCTAACCTGGGGATTGTATGTAGTAATAATGTTCGCCAAAGACCATAGTCCTGGCACGGGTTCCAATCTTGCGATGACCCGTCTCTGGCTCCCCGATGGAGAAAGGTTTCCACAATGAATGCGACGCATGCCGCTCAAGTGCTCCTCTGGTCAGTTCAACTGGTGCATCTCATAAGCGACACCATATTACTATGGACAATAGCGAGAGGAGGATAATGTCATTATTACAGGTAACAGCTTGTCTGGTTCGTTGACCCCATTGTACACTTAGCATGGCCGCAGTCATCTCTGGTCCTCTTCGGGAGGAGTATCACCCCTAGTTTCCCTGCGAGGTGTCCATATCTTCGCACCTCTAGAAGATAGTGGTTAGGTGCCGCTGTACAAACGTTGCTGACAGTACTGCACATCTCCTCCTCAGCCTTGTCTACCATCATCTTGGCTGTGAAACCCAAACGAGAGCCGATGGATGCGGTACCTGCGCTCTGGACCAGCCTCTATCATAAGGGAGGGGTTCTCCTGATCGCTGCTCGGTTACCACTGTTGAGATGGGGTATCACCTAATACCTCCCCATAAGTTCGTGGCTCTGGCAGCCACCATTTGTCTGTCGTAGGCTGATTGGGACAGTAATCCAACATGGGATAGACTTTGCTGCCTTGGCTGCATCATCAGCCGCCTCATTTCCCCGGATGCCAGCATGACTGGGATCCAGTTCAATGTCGATCAATTACCCTGAAACTTCTAAGCGTCATTATGCTCAGGATCGATGTGATGAGTGAACATTATCCTGTGGTTGAGGATGGGAAGGGCATTGATTGCAGAGGTGGAATCAACATGTATGACAGGTCTGAGTCGATGTCGTAGGGCATGTGACAATGCCTCCTGAAATCGCCACAGCTCAGCTTGAAGCTCGTGCAAGTGGTCAGGGGTCCGCCAGCCTTGTGTGGTGACCATTGGGTACAGTTCCCAGGCTGCTGCGTCTCTACCATCAGGGTCACAGAACCATCTGTGAAAACACTGCACTTGTGCCTCCTTCTGCCAGTGCCATGCTTGTCTCAGCATGATTGCTGAGGGTGTCTCGACTGCAGAGACACTTAGAGATGGGCAGCTGCATGATGAAAACATCGGCTGGTCTGGGCGCCAGGGAGGTGGTGGATGGTACCCAGCAACAGGAAGGTCACAACCTTCTCACAGAGCAGCTGTACAGGCAGCAGCTTCCGCCCAGCAGCACAAACGAACGAATCCAGGAGTAGTCCGTGAAGAGTGTGGGATCTTGTGACATGGTTGTTAATATCCGTCTCCTTGCTGGGGGTTGGAAGGTACGAGAGAATTTATAGTCATGTTGACGTCAGGTGGAGAATGCTGCAGCTGATGATCTACCGGGTGGGGTTATAGAGTCTTGGGTAGCTTGGCAGGGGTATTAGACAAGTTTTGAGTAGACCTTCTGCAGTGTTCTATGTTCTTATGTGGGATAGCGATGAAGAAGTTTTTTGGGCGAGTGGTTCAGCTATGTTATAGAAGCCATTGTTCTGGTTGAAATTGTTGGTTGTAGAGATGAGCGATGATTCCAGGATTCTTCTGTATTGAGTGTTGTCTTCTGTGGCTATAAGTCTTGAGTTTCTGTAGTTAACTAAATGGTTGTGTGAATTGCGATGTTGTACAGGCATTCCTTGTATCGTCAGTCCTGCTTGCATATTGGTGTTCTGAAATACGTGTTTGGAGGTCTCTTGATGTTTCGCCCACATATAATTTGTTGCAGTCATTAAAAGGGGATTATGTATACCCCTGCAGAGGATGGGGCTTGTCCTGTCTTACTACTGGTGATGTCCTTGATGGTCGTTGTTGTGGAGGTAGATACTTGGAATGATGTTTTGGCAAAGATGTTGGAAACATTTTTGGGCAATGGAGTTGGTTGGGAGGACTATGTATCTCTTCTCGGCAGTGTCTTCTCTGGGTGTGTTGAAGATGTTTAATGCCCGCCGTCTGCAGTCTCTGATGAAGTGACGAGGATAGTGGAGTTTAGAAAATACTTGGTTCAATTATAGTGCACTCTTCCTCAAGGAACTCATTGCTGCAGATTCTGAGTGCACGTAGGAAGAAGCCTATAATTACACTACGTTTGGTTTTGGTGTCGTGGTGAGAGTAGAAGTGGAGAAGATCGTTTTGGTTGTGGGTTTTCGATAGACTTTAAAACGAAGTTCGTTGTCAGCTTTGCAGAGCAGAACATCAAGGAAAGGAAGAGTGTGTCGACTTCTTCTTCAAGTGTGAACTGGATTGAAGGCTCGACCTGGTTGAGCTTGTCTTGGAGAGCTTGAACGTTGAAGCGTTTAGGAGTTATGAGGAGAATTGTTCGTCAACTTAACGGAGCCAGGTGACAGACGAGGGAATAATGCGTGGAGAAAACGTTCGGCCTTCTAGATGTTCAATGTATAGTGTTCGCCAGTGACATGCACGGGTGGCGAACCCATGGGTAGTCCATAAAGTCTGCTCAAAAGAGGTGATTTTCGAAATAGAAACACGTAAAGCCCAACACATAGTTTCAAACAAGGTCGATGAAATCGCTGGCTGCCGGGCTGGAATGGGGAAGATAAGTGAATCATCAATTTTCCCTGCGGCAAAAAGATCGATGGCTTGTGTAGTAGGTACTTTTGGTGAATAGGGAGTCACGTCCAAGGATTGGAAGTTTCTTGTCCAGATGTTGATGTTGCGAATGCGATTGAGAAGATCTCCAAGAGTGTTTGGGAAGTGCTTGGACTGATAGTGTGGTGACGTGTGTACTTAGCTCTGTGAGACCTGTTTGTGTGCTCTCTGTGAATCTGAACCAGTGATGGCCCTCTCTTGAGCAACTTTACCTGCAGCTGAGAGAAGAGACTCAGCGTTGCTAGTTGGAGATACGGCGATTTTCGGAGCTGAAAGGTGAACAAGAGGATTACGTAGTTCCTCTGTTGTGAGTCCCAGGTAAAGAGGGGAGCTTTGAGTCAGTGGGACTGGGCAACATGGAACCAAGCTGAAGATCAAGAAAACGGTTTGGGAGAGCAGAAACAACGAGAAACCACGAAGGACTTCCGTGGAAACTTCAAACCCATTCTCGGTGTGTGCTAACGACGGAATGTGAGTGTTTCTACTGGGAATGCCACAACGACACCAAAGAAGCATTGGCAGACGTGAGTGAGACATCCTAGAACCCAACGTAACCATCGAGAAGTCTTGACGAATTCTACAAGTGGTGTAATGCTACCTGGCGAATGGAGTCGGACTATCGGAGATCTCACGAGACGGGACGACGACATATGGAAGGTAAATATAAACTTATGTTGTTGTTGGGGATAGCCAGATTAGGTTCATTGGATAGGGCATTTGCTTGAAGGACAGGAGTAGGAAGGCAGGAGTGTGTTTTCTGTGGGCTGGGTTGATGGATATTGTTTAGCCGTCGGGATGACATCATGTGAGGTATTGGGAGCAATCCTTTTTTCTGTCTCAGTGCTGGAGGCTACGATGTTTGGCAGGCGTAGGAGTGACGGACCTGATTAGCAAGTATAGGTCAGAATAGATATAAATAGGAGAAGGGTGGGAAAACTGTCATATGTGGCATTTTGCCAAGGAGAGGAGTTGGAAATGAATTGGTTGTCCAGAGCCAATTGTGTCATTTGCTGGCTGTGACAAATACTGTAAGGAAAATGCCGGGTAACATTCAATTGACAACTGGGACATCTTCTATGCAGAAATGACATGTATGCCAGGGATGGGGTTCCACTTATCTAGGTGTGGGTGGGAGCACTGGCCAACGCAGTGGAGTGGAAGGAGTGTTAGGTCTTTTAACTAGGAAATACGTTAGTGGTATGGGTTCTGCGGGAAAACTGTGAAGTCTCAGGGTAGTAATATGAGAACTAGGAGAACTAGTAATGGCAAAAATGAGAGTGGATATCGCGAAAGCCAGTGCCACTAATTGACCAAGGACAGTAATAGGTTTAGTGCAATAACAGTAAGGAGCAGGAATATTTTTGGGGAATAAGAGAAAGGAGGGTCCTTAAGTATATATTACACAAATTGTCGCACAGTGCGTAGGTATAAGATGGACGAGTTGTGACTAGTTGCTAGTGCAGGTAACATAGATGTATTTGCAATTACTGAGACGTGGTTTAATTCAAAAAGTCGGGGTCATGCCTGCAGAATGTCAATTCAGGGTTTCAAATTTGTTCAAGTAGATAGAAGTATCGGGAAGGATGGTGGGGTGGCATTGTATGTCTCGTGATTTCGCTTGTACTGTTGCATTTTAAAAGGGTATTAAGTCTGATGATTACACATACAGGTCTGTTTGGATAGAATTTCAGAGGGGGCATGAAAAAAATTAACTTAGGTGTGATACACCGTCCCCAAAATTTAGATAGGGACCAGGGAAGTCTACTATGGGAGGAAATGTTAGGGCCACAAGGCACGATAATGTAGTAATTCTAGAAGACTTTAACTTTAGTCATATTGATTTGGAATTTTGAACTGGGAATTTAGAATCATACGACTTCTTAGAAGTAATTCAGGATTGTTTTCTGAAAGCAGTTTGTGACAGATCCCTATTTTTAACAAGGGGTAATAACCTCTTGACTTTGTTCTGGCAACAATGAATCACTTGTTAATAATTTAGAAGTTTCAGAAGTACTGGGTGCTTTAGCGATCTACAAATCAATTACATTTAGAATTGAATGGATGAGTATTGATAGAATAGGGATAAATCAGTATAACAGTCCCAGATTTTTCGCATTGCAGATTACCGATGGGCTTAGAGACACTTATCATCTGTGACTGGTGGTAACGAAGAGAGAGCTATCAATATGACAGTTTTGCTGAAAACCCAATACTGCTGCTCAAAAGAACATTTATCCCTTATAAAGAAAATAGATATCATCAAATAGAAATGACCTAAATAAAAAAAAGGGGTAAAATAATAGGCTGAAATATCTATAGGGCATAAGAAAGGAATTTATAGGAGTTTCAAAAGAGGCGAGGTTCATTTATGAAGCAGTTATATTGACACTAAGAGGGACATTAAAAAGGGGATAAGAAATAGCTAAAAGAGACTTATGAAATTTTAATGTTGCTAGGGAGGATTCTAAACTAAACCCAAAAAGTTTTTTCCTAGTATTATAGAACAAGAGTCAAGTTAAGATGGGTCCCATTAAAAATAACATGGGCATCTTACTGTCAAAGAGAATGAATGTGGCTCGATTTATAATAATTATTTTCTCTCGTTTTTTACACAGGAAGACACTAATAATATTCGGTAATTAATTTTTATAGTGGGCTTGAAGAAGATAAATTATGTACATCATAGTCACCTTGTGAAATGGTTGTGAGCAGATGACCGATTGAAGCAATATAAAGTCTAGGGCCCTGATGAGGTTTTGCTAGGGTTCTTAAGGAATGCAAAATGGATGTCTGTGAACCATAACATAATATTTTTAATTTATCTCTTCAATCAGGTGTAGCGTCTGATATGTGGTAGATGGCTATTGTAATTCCTTTTTTTATAACAGGGGACAGGTCGTACGTTCAAATTTACGGCCCAATAAGCCTCTGACCTCAATTTAGGCTAATTATACTAGGTCAATTATAGCTCAATTTATAGAAGCCATCTCGGTAAGATAGCTTGATTAATGATATCTCAGCATGGATTCACAAGAGGCGGTCTTGTCTACTAATTTATTAACTTTTTTCAGTAAAGCTTTTGAGGTGTTGACCACGATAAAGAATTTGATATTATTTTACTTAGATTTTTGTAAGGCAATTTGATAGAGTTCCGCTCCAAAGACTGCTATGAAAGTACAGACTCATGGCTGGGGGAAGAGTGCTTCGTTTTGGAATCGGATCATGGCTCACAGAAAGGAAGCAGTGTGATGTCCAAAATGGGGGTAATCCGACTTGGGGTATCAGTAACAAGTGGCGTTCCACAGGGGATCTGTCTTGGGCCCGTTGTTTTTATTATAATATCTAATGATCTTGAATAAGGAATTACTAGTTGATATGAGCTAAATTCGCCGAATGACTCGAAGATAGGTAGGATAATTGATTCTATCGTTTAGATGTTAGGGAAACTTCAGGAGGATTTACACATACTATACTCTGTTAGCAGTAAAGTGGCAGCAGAGGCAGGTCATTGTAGATAAATGAAGGTTCTGAAGCTCGGGAAGTGTCCATATCCCTATCTCTTATAAGATTAAATATTGTTTGACTTTGCCATACAGTTTGACGAATGGTACTTGGGGGTTATGGTAAGCTGCAACCTTAAACCAGACTGCAATGCATAAAGCGTCGTAATAAGGCCAAATAGATTACTGGGAATTATATCAAGAAGTGTAAGCAACAGAATTCCAGAGGTCATGGATTATAAAACACAAATGCAGTATATGTGATCCTTTAGATACGTTTGCCCAAGTCACAAACAGAACTACCTGCGGTGGGAAGGAACGCGAGTATTTAAGTCCTTATCTAATTATCTTACATTATAATGAATCATATCTTATTATTTACAATATTTTCTTATATTCTAAAAAATTTTGTATAATCTCCCTTCTAATTCATCCTAAATATATCCTCCCAAACCCTATAACAACATATTTCAATTATACTAATAAAATTCCCTATTACCTAAATAACACTTCTCCCACAACATTAATCCTAATTTACACTCCACCTATCATCACCTTCAACAACTTACATTCTATAATAAACCAAACAAACAACCCCCACCCCCCCCCCCCCCCCCCCCCCCCCCCAACAACCCCCCCACCCCCCCCCCCACACCAACCCCCCCCCCCACAAAACCCCCCCCCCCCCCCCCCCCCCCCCCACCCCCCCCCCCCCCCCCCCCCCCCCCCCCCCCCCCCCCCCCAACCCCCCCCCCCCCCCCCCCCCCCCCCCACCCCCCCACCCCCCCCAAAAAAAAACCCACCCAACAAAAACCCCCACAAACCCCCCCCCCCCCCCCCCCCCCCCCCCCCCCCCCCCCCCCAAAACCCAAACAATATAACCACCCCTTTCCCTAAACCCCCCCCCCCCCCCCTTTTTTACCTTCCCTAATGGCGATAAAGTCTTGTGTTTCTGTTGTTTATTTAAGTGGTTGTCGTGAATTTCGGTGTTGTACGCAGGCATTCCTTGTGTCGTCAGACCTGCTTGCGTATTGGTGTTCTGAAATACGTGTTTGGAGGGTCCTTGATGTTTCGACCCACGTATAAACTTGGTGCTGTCATTACTAGGGATTTTAATTTTACCCATGCAGGGATGGTGGCTTGTCCTGTTACTACTGGTGATGTCCTTGATGGTCTGGTTGTGGAGGTAGATACTTGGACTGTGTTTTCGGGGGGACAAGTTCTTGAAACATGTTTTGGCAATGGTGTTGGTGGAAGGACTATGTATCTCTTCTCGAGCAGTGTCTTCTTGGGTGTGTTGAAGATGGTTAATGCCCGCCGCTGCTGTCTCGATGAAAGTGACGAGGGATAGTGGAGGTTTAGAAAATATTTGTTCAATTATAGTGCATTCTTTTTCCTCAAGGATACTCGTTGCTGAAGATTCTGAGTGCAAGCAGGAAGAATAGAAGCCTATTAATTACACCACGTTGGTTTTGGTGTCGTGCGTGGTGGAAGAGTAAGAAGGGAGAAGATCGTTTTGGTTGGTGGGTTTTCGATAGGACTTTAAAACGAAGTTCAGGTCAGCTTTGCAGAGCAGGACATCAAGGAAAGGAAGGTGTTGTCGACTTTCTTTATTCAAGTGTGTAACTGGATGAAGGCTAGGACTGGTGAGCTTGTTCTTGGAGAGTTTGAACGTTGAAAGCGTTTAGGAGTATGAGGTGAATGTCTTCTACATAACAGAGCCAGCGTGACAGACGAAGGGAATATGGTTGAGAAAACGTTACGGCTTCAGATGTTCCATGTATAGGTGCGCCAGGACGCACTGTGTGGCGACCCATGGGTAGTCCAAAAGTCTGCTGAGAGAGGTGATTTTCGAAAGAGAAAAAACGTAAAGCCAACACATAGTTTCAACAAGGGTGCGATGAAATCGATGGCTGATGGAAGCAAGATAAGTGAATCGTCATTTTCCTGCGCCAAGAGATCGATGGCTTGTGTAGTAGGTACCTTTTTTTTTGGTGAATAGGGAAAAGTCACGTCAAGGCTGGAAAGTTTTTGTTCTGATGTTGATGTTGCGAAAGCGATGAGAAGATCTCCGAGTGTTTGAGATGTTGCTGGAGATAGTGCCCAGAGTTTAGTGAGGTGTTGGCGAAATTCCTGCAGAGCTGGTGGGGAAGCCTGCCTATTCCCGAGGATATGGTCCTCAGTGGGGATACCAGGCTTGTGGTCTTTTGGCAGGCCGTAGATTCTGGCAGGTCTGGGGTTGCTGGGCATGGTGTGCAGAAGTTTCTTCCCTTGTTCTGAGCCCCTCAGAATGCGGCGAGTCCTTTGAAGAAAAGTTTTAGTAAGGTTGTCCACTTGGTTAGTTGTGAGAGGTTTGTAGGTATCTGGGTCATTAGTAGATTGAGCATTTTGTTCCTGTAATCGTCAGTGTTCATGATAACAACACCACCCCCTTTATCAGCGGTGGTGACCCTGATGGTCGTGTCTTTGCTGAACCTTTGAGTGCATTGATGTAACGTCGAGGTATGACTGGGGAGCTGCGTTGTTGAGATGGCTGCTGAGATGATGCCTTGAAGATAGCCTTTTTGGAAGTCGGAGTCATTGTGTCTGTTGTTTTTTGGCGATGAAATTGAGGTCTTGTTTTGGTTTCGTAATTCCTGTTGCGAATTTGAGGCCTAAGCTGAGGGCTTCAGTTTCTGTGGTTGACAGTGGATGAGATGGAAAGATTTTGAATAATTTCAGGTCTTCCTAAACTTTTCCAATTACTATTATCGCAGAGTGTTTGTAGTTTCCTAGTAAGTCTGATCTTCTGTTGAACATTCGCTGTGGTAACTCTGCTGCGAATGATTTCGGCGGTGCGTCTGTTCATGTTGCCCCGGAGTGTTGTGCCTAGTGTTCTGGCTTGGAGGAAAGCTTCCTTTGTAGCATTGTTTAAGTCATCTGCACACTTTTCAAGGTAGGTCCGAGCTGTAGCGGAGAAAGGTGGTTTGATGTTGGCAATTTGAGGAGGAGTAGATCTTGGTAAGACCATTTCTTGGATGCAATCACGAAGAAAATTGTGTCCTGCTCTGCAAAGCTGACCATGAACTTCGTTTTAAAGTCTATCGAAAACCCAACCAACAAAACGATCTTCTCCACTTCTACTCTCACCACGACACCAAAACCAAACGTGGTGTAATTATAGGCTTCTTCCTGCGTGCACTCAGAATCTGCAGCAACGAGTTCCTTGAGGAAGAATGCACTATAATTGAACAAATATTTTCTAAACTCCACTGCGGGCATTAAACATCATCAACACACCCAGAAAAGACACTGCCGAGAAGAGATACATAGTCCTTCCCACCAACTCCATTGCCAAACATGTTTCCAACATCTTTGCCAAAACATCATTCCAAGTATCTACCTCCACAACCACGACCATCAAGGACATCACCAGTAGTAGACAGGACAAGCCTCCATCCTCTGCAGGGGTATACATAATCCCTTGTAATGACTGCAACAAGTTATACGTTGGCGAAACATCAAGGGACTTCCAAACACGTATTTCAGAACACCAATACGCAAGCGGGTCTGACGACACAAGGAATGCCTGCGTACAACACCGTAATTCACACAACCATTTAAAATAAACTACAGAAAACTCAAGACTTATCGCCACAGAAGGGCAACACTCAATACCGAAGAATCCTGGAATCATCACTTATTTCTATATCCGACAACTTCAACCAGAATAGTGGCTTCTATAACATAGCTGAACCCCTTGCCAAGAAACTTCTTCATCGTATCCACATAAGAACACTGTAGAAGGTCTGCTCACAAACTTATCCAATCTCCTTTCCAAGCTACCCCAAATTTTTAGACTCTATAGCCCCACTCGGTACTCATCAGATGCAGCATTCTTCACCTCACCTCAGCAATTCTGAACCGAACTATAAATACCGCGTTTTCCCTTTCCCCCCCAGGTAGTTCTGTTTGTGACTTGAAAAAGCCCTGTGTGGGCGAAACGTAGTCAATAAAGGATCACATTATACTGCATTTGTGTTTATATTTCCATTGTGCGGTATTTTTATACCATTTATTTCCATCGTGTCAAACACTGCAGTAGAAATGGATCCTTCACACAGAGAATACCTGGACCTTCTTCTAAAAGCTTACTCATTCGCAACAGAAAACAATTTTCTTCGTGATTGCATCCCCAAAAAATGGTCTTACCAAGATCTACTCCTCCCCAAATTGCCAACATCAAACCACCTTTCTCCGCTACAGCTCGGACCTACCCTTTAAGAGTGTGCAGATGACTTAAACAATGCTACAAAGGAAGCTTTCCTCCAACCAGAACACTAGGCACAAACATCCCGGGGCAACATGAACAACGCACCCCCGAAATCATTCGCAGCAGAGTTACCAAAAGCGAATGTTCAACAGAAGATCAGACTTCCTAGGAATCTACAAACACTCTGCGAAAAATAGTAATTGGGGAAAAATTTAGGAAACCTGAAAATTTTTCAAAATCTTTCATCTCGTCCACTGTCAACCACAGAAAATGAAGCCCTCAGCTTAGGCCTCAAATTCGCAACAGGAATTACGAACCCAAAAAAAGACCTCAATTTCATCGCCAAAAACTACAGACACAATGACTCCGACTTCCAAAAAGGCTATCTTCAAGGCATCATCTCAGCAGCCATCTCAACACGCAGCTCCCCAGTCATACCTCGACGTTACATCAATGCACTCAAAGGTTTAGCAGAAGACACGACCATCAGGGTCACCACCGCTGATAAAGGGGGTGGTGTTGTTATCATGAACACTGACGATTACAGGAACAAAATGCTCAATCTACTTAATGACCCAGATACCTACAAACCTCTCACAACTAACCAAGTGGACAACCTTACTAAAACTTTTCTTCAAAGGACTCGCCGCATTCTGAGGGGCTCAGAACAAGGGAAGAAACTTCTGCACACCATGCCCAGCAACCCCAGACCTGCCAGAATCTACGGCCTGCCAAAGACTCACAAGCCTGGTATCCCACTGAGGCCCATATCCTCGGGAATAGGCAGTGCTCCCCACCAGCTCTCAGGAATTCTCGCCAAACACCTCTCTAAACTCTTGGGCACTATCAGTCCAGCACATCTCAAACACTCAGGTGATCTTCTCAATCGCATTCGCAACATCAACATCAGGAACAAGAAACTTTCCAGCCTTGACGTGACTTCCCTATTCACCAAAGTACCTACTACACAAGCCATCGATCTCTTGCGCAGGAAAATTGACGATTCACTTGATCTTCCCATTCCAGCCAGCGATTTCATCGACCTTGTTGAACTATGTGTTGGCTTTACGTGTTTCTCTTTCGAAAATCACCTCTTTCAGCAGACTTTTGGACTACCCATGGGTTCGCCACTCAGTGCAGTCCTGGCGAACCTATACATGGAACATCTAGAAGCCGAACGTTTCTCAACCATTATTCCTTCGTCTGTCACCTGGCTCTGTTATGTTGATGACATTCTCCTCATAACTCCTAAACGCTTCAACGTTCAAGCTCTCCAAGACAAGCTCAACCAGGTCGAGCCTTCAATCCAGTCACACTTGAAGAAGAAGTCGACAACACTCTTCCTTTCCTTGATGTCCTGCTCTGCAAACTGACCTTTTAACTTCGTTTTAAAGTCTATCAAAAAACCCCCCCCCCAAAACGATCTTCCCATTTCTACCTCACCACGCACCAAAACCAAACGTGGTGTAATTATGGGCTTCTTCCGCGTGCACTCAGAATCTGCGCAACGATTCCTTGGGGAAAATGCCTATAATTGAACAAAAATTTTCTAAAACTCCCTACCCGTCACTTCATCAGAGACTGAAACGGCGGGTTAAACATCTTCAACACACCCGGGAAAAGACACTGCCGAAAAAGAACATGCCCTTTCCCCCCAAATCCATTGCCAAACATGTTTCCAAGATTTGCCAAAACATCATTCCAAATCTACCTCCAAAACCAGACCATCAAGGACATCACCAGTATAGACGGGACAAGCCTCCATCCTCTGCGGGTATATATAACCCCTTGAAATGACTGCAACAATTATCTGGGCGAAACAAAAGGGGCCTCCAAACACGTTTTTCAAAACACCAATACGCAAGCGGGTCGACGACACAAGGAATCCTCGTAAAACACCGTAATTCACAAAACCCACTTAAAAACAACAGAAACTCAAGACTTATCGCCACAGAAGAAAACACTCAATACCGAAAAATCCTGGAATCATCACTTATTCTATATCCACAACTTAAACCCCAAATAGTGGCTTCTATAAAAAGTGAACCCTTGCCAAAAACTTCTTCATCGCTTCCCACATAAGAACACTGTAAAAGGGTCTGCCCAAACTATCCAATCTCCTTTTCCCAAACACCCAAATTTTTTGACTCTATAGCCCCACTGGTACATCATCAGATGCAGCATTCTTCACCTGACCTCAGCATTCTGAACCGGACTATAAATACTCGCGTTCCTTCCACCGCAGGTAGTTCTGTTTGTGACTTGGGCGAAACGTAGTCAATAAAGGATCACATTATACTGCATTTGTGTTTATATTTCCATGACCTCTGGACTTCTGTTGCTTACACTTCTTGATATAAATCCCAGTAATCTATTTGCCTTATTACGTACGCTTAGGCATTGCTGTCTTGGTTTAAGGTTGCTGCTTACCATAACCCCCAAGTCCTTTTCGCAATCTGTATGGCTAAGTCATACATTATTTAACTTATAAGTGCTAGGGTTATGGACACTCCCGAGCTTCAGAACCTTGCATTTATCTACATTGAACTGCATCTGCCACTTTTCTGACCAAGAGTAGAGTTTGTGTAAATCCTCCTGAAGTTCCCTAACATCTACGTTTGAATCAATTATCCTACCTATCTTCGAGTCATCGGCGAATTTGCTCATATCACTAGTAATTCCTTTATCAAGATCATTGATATATATTATAAACAACAACGGGCCCAAGACTGATCCCTGTGGAACGCCACTTGTTACTGATCCCAAGTCGGATTTAACCCCATTTATGGACACTCTCTGCTTCCTGTCTGTGAGCCATGATTCGATCCACGAGAGCACTCTTCCCCCAATGCCATGAGCTGCTACTTTCTTCAGCAGTCTTTGGTGCGGAACTCTATCAAATGCCTTACTAAAATCTAAGTAAATAATATCAAATTCTTTATCGTGGTCAACATCCTCAAAAGCTTTACTGAAAAAAGTTAATAAATTAGTTAGACAAGACCGGCCTCTTGTGAATCCATGCTGAGTATCATTAATCAAGCTATGCTTACCGAGATGGCTTCTTATAATTTGAGCTATAATTGACTCTAGTAATTTGCCTACAATTGAGGTCAGGCTTATTGGGCGGTAATTTGACGGTACCGACTTGTCCCCTGTTTTAAAAATAGGAATTACATTAGCCATCTTCCACATATCAGACACTACACCTGTTTGAAGAGATAAATTAAAAATATTAGTTAATGGTTCACAGACTTCCATTTTGCATTCCTTTAGACCCCTTGAAAAAACCTCATCAGGGCCCGGTGACTTATTTTGCTTCAATCGGTCTATCTGCTTCACAACCATTTCACTAGTGACTATGATGTTACATAATTTATCTTCTTCTAGCCCACTATAAAAATTAATTACCGGAATATTATTAGTGTCTTCCTGTGTAAAAACCGAGAGAAAATAATTATTTAAAATCGAGCACATTTCATTCTCTTTGTCAGTAAGATGCCCATTGTTATTTTTAAGGGGACCTATCTTATCTCTGACTTTTGTTCTATATACCTGGAAAAAACTTTTTGGGTTAGTTTTAGAATCCCTAGCAACTTTAATTTCATAGTCTCTTTTAGCTTTTCTTATCCCCTTTTTAATGTCCCTCTTAGTGTCAATATACTGATTCATAAGATGACCCTCGCCTCTTTTGATACTCCTATAAATTCCTTTCTTATGCCCTAGTAGATATTTCAGCCTATTATTCATCCATTTTGGGTCATTTCTATTTGATCTAATTTCTTTATAAGGGAAAAAATGTTCTTTGAGCAGCATGTATTGTGTTCAGAAAACTGTCATATTGATAGCTCTCTTCGTTACCCCAGTCAACAATAAAAGGTTCTCTAACCCACGTAATCTGCTAAGCAAAATCTGGACTGTCTGGTTTTCCCTACATCATTTTCCTTTAAATTCTAAATGAAATTTGTTTTTATCGCTAGCAACCCCTTCTCTGAAAAATTCCCAAATTATTAACAATGATTCTTGTTCCCGAACTAAGTCAAGCAGGGTTTTTACCCCTTGTAGGTTTTTGTCACAAACTGCTTCAGAAAAACAATCCTGAATTACTTCTAAAAGTCGTATGATTCAAATTCCCCGTCAAAAAATTCCAATCAATATACTAAAGTTAAAGTCTCCTAGAATTACACATTATCGTGCCCTTTTGGGCCCTAACAATTTCCTCCCCTAGTATCTTCCCTGGGCCCACTAAAATTTGGGGGGCGGTGTACACACCCAAAAATTATTTTTCATGCCCCTCTGAAAAAATTTTTCCAAACAGACCTGTTGTTTACTTCAGACTTTAATACCCGTTTTAATGCAACGTTTTTAAACGTCCGGCATACAATGCCACCCCACCCCCCTTTCCCCCATACTTCTATCTACTTGGGAAAAATTTGAAACCCGAATGGACATTTTGCAGGCATGTCCCCCCACTTTTTGAATTAAACCACGTCTCAGTAATGGCAAATACATCTATGTTACCTGCACTAGCAACTAGTCTCAACTCGTCCATCTTATTCCTAGCACTGCGACTATTTGTGTAATATATACTTAAGGACCCTCCTTTTCTCTTTATCATTCCTGCTCCTTTCTGTTATTCCACTAAACCTATTACTGTCCTTGTCAATTAGTGCCACTGGCTTTCCGATATCCACCTCATTTTGCCTATTACTAGTTCTCCTAGTACTCATATTACTACCTGAGACTTCACAGTTTTCCCGCAGAAACCCATACCACTAACTATTCCTAGTTTAAAGACCTAACAGCTCCCTCCACTGCGTTGGCCAGTGCTCCCACCCCACACCTAGATAGTGAACCCCATCCCTGGCATACATGTCATTTTCTGCCATAGAAGAGGTCCCAGTTGTCAATGAATGTTACCGCATTTTCCTTACAGTATTTGTCCAGCCAGCAATTGACACCAATTGCTCTGGACAACCATTCATTTCCAACTCCTCTCCTTGGCAAAATGCCACATATGACAGGTTTCCCACCCTTCCTCCTAATTATATCTATTGCTGACCTATACTTGCTAATCAGGTCCTCACTCCTACGTCTGCCAACATCGTTGCCTCCAGCACTGAGACAGATAATAGGATTGCTCCCATTACCTCTCATGATGTCATCCAGACGGCTAACAATATCCTTCATCCCTGCCCCAGGAAAACACACTCTCTGCTCCTACTCCTGTCCTTCAAGCAGAATGCCCTATCCATGTACCTAATCTGGCTATCCCCAACAACAACAATGTTTTTACCTTCCTTTGCGTCGTCCGTCGTGATGCTCTGAGTAGTCGACTCACATTCGCCAGGTAGCATTACACCACTTGTAGAATTCGTCAAGACGTTCTCGATGGTCTTCGTTGGGGTTTCTAGGGATGTCTCACTCACGTCTGCCAATGCTTCTTTGGTGCTCGTTGTGGCATTCCCAGTAGAACACTCACATTCGTCGGGTAGCACCGAGAATGGGTTGGAATTTTCCACGGTAGTCTTCTGGTTTCTCGTTGTTTCTGCCTCTCCAACCGTTTTCTTGATCTTCAGCTTGGTTCCATGTTGCCCAGCCACTGACCAAGCTCCCCTCTTAACCTGGGGACTCACAACAGGAGGATTACTACGAATCCTCTTGTTCTCCTCCGTTAATCGCCGTATCTCCATCTTAGCAACTCTGAGCTCTTCTCTCAGCTGCTGGTAAAGTTGCTCAAGAGAGGGCATCCTGGTTCAGATTCACAGAGAGCACACAAACAGGTCTTCACAGAGCTAAGTACACGTCACCACTCTATCAGTCCAGCACATCTCAAACACTTGGGTGATCTTCTCAATCGCATTCGCAACATCAACATCAGGAACAAGAAACTTTCCAGCCTTGACGTGACTTCCCTATTCACCAAAGTACCTACTACACAAGCCATCGATCTTTTGCGCAGGAAAATTGATGATTCACTTGATCTTCCCATTCCAGCCAGCGATTTCATCGACCTTGTTGAACTATGTGTTGGCTTTACGTGTTTCTCTTTCGAAAATCACCTCTTTGAGCAGACTTTTGGACTACCCATGGGTTCGCCACTCAGTGCAGTCCTGGCGAACCTATACATTGAACATCTAGAAGCCGAACGTCTTCTCCACCATTATTCCTTCGTCTGTCACCTGGCTCCGTTATGTTGACGACATTCTCCTCATAACTCCTAAACGCTTCAACGTTCAAGCCTCCAAGACAAGCTCAACCAGGTCGAGCCTTCAATCCAGTTCACACTTGAAGAAGAAGTCGACAACACTCTTCCTTTCCTTGATGTTCTGCTCTGCAAAGCTGACAACGAACTTCGTTTTAAAGTCTATCGAAAACCCACCAACAAAACGATCTTCTCACTTCTACTCTCACCACGACACCAAAACCAAACGTAGTGTAATTATAGGCTTCTTCCTACGTGCACTCCAGAATCTGCAGCAATGAGTTCCTTGAGGAAGAGTGCACTATAATTGAACAAGTATTTTCTAAACTCCACTATCCTCGTCACTTCATCAGAGACTGCAGACGGCGGGCATTAAACATCTTCAACACACCCAGAGAAGACACTGCCGAGAAGAGATACATAGTCCTCCCAACCACTCCATTGCCAACATGTTTCCAACATCTTTGCCAAAACATCATTCCAAGTATCTACCTCCACAACAACGACCATCAAGGACATCACCAGTAGTAGACAGGACAAGCCTCCATCCTCTGCAGGGGTATACATAATCCCTTGTAATGACTGCAACAAATTATATGTGGGCGAAACATCAAGAGACCTCCAAACACGTATTTCAGAACACCAATATGCAAGCAGGACTGACGATACAAGGAATGCCTGTGTACAACATCGCAATTCACACAACCATTTAGTTAACTACAGAAACTCAAGACTTATAGCCACAGAAGACAACACTCAATACAGAAGAATCCTGGAATCATCGCTCATCTCTACAACCAACAATTTCAACCAGAACAATGGCTTCTATAACATAGCTGAACCACTCGCCAAGAAACTTCTTCATCGCTATCCCACATAAGAACATAGAACACTGCAGAAGGTCTACTCAAAACTTGTCTAATACCCCTGCCAAGCTACCCAAGACTCTATAACCCCACCCGGTAGATCATCAGCTGCAGCATTCTCCACCTGACGTCAACATGACTATAAATTCTCTCGTACCTTCCAACCCCCAGCAAGGAGACGGATATTAACAACCATGTCACAAGATCCCACACTCTTCACGGACTACTCCTGGATTCGTTCGTTTTGTGCTGCTGGGCGGAAGCTGCTGCCTGTACAGCTGCTCTGTGAGAAGAGTTGTGACCTTCCTGTTGCTGGGTACCATCCACCACCTCCCTGGCGCCCAGATCCAGCCGATGTTTTCATCATGCAGCTGCCCATCTCTAAGTGTCTCTGCAGTCGAGACACCCTCAGCAATCATGCTGAGACAAGCATGGCACTGGCAGAGGGAGGCACATGTGCAGTGTATTTCACAGATGGTTCTGTCGACCCTGATAGGAAGAGAGCAGCAGCTGGACTGTACCACAATGGTCACACACAGGCTGGGCGGACTTCCCTGACCACTGCTCGATCCTTCAGCTGAGTGGTGGAGATTAGCAGCATTGTCACATCCCCCCCCCCCCCCCCCCCCCCCCCCGGCCTACGACATCGCCTCCGACTGTATACATGTTGATTCCACCTCTGCAATCAATTGCCCTCTCCTCCTCAAAACCGCAGGATAATGTTCACCTCATCACATCGATCCTGAGCATAATGACAGCCTTAGAAGTTTCAGAGGTATTAGTGACATTGAACTGGAATCCCCAGTCATGCTGGCATTCCGGAAATGAGCGGCAGATGTGCAGCCAAGCCGCTACAGACTATCCACATGTTGGGAGTACTGTCC
The DNA here is from genome assembly GCF_026875155.1 of Cherax quadricarinatus. NCBI lineage: Eukaryota > Metazoa > Arthropoda > Malacostraca > Decapoda > Parastacidae > Cherax > Cherax quadricarinatus. The sequence goes on from NW_026504689.1 coordinate 34,836, forward strand.
CAATCAGCCTACGACAGGCCCAAACTGGTGGCTGCCAAGAAGCCACGAAACTTTTGGGGAGGAGGTCTTAGGTGATACCCCATCTCAACAGTGTACCGAACAGCGACTCTGGAGGAGAACCCCTCCATATGATAGAAGCTGGTACGGCGCGTCAGTGTACGACATCCATCCGGCTTCGTTTGGGACTTTTCCCCCAGCCAAGATGATGGTAGGACATGGCTGAGGAGGAGATTGCCCGTAACTGTCAGGCACGTTGTCAGCGGACCCTACACCTTTCTTCTTGAGTGCGAAGTACTGAGGAACACTCCGCAGGCAATAGGGGTGATTTCCCTCCGAAGAGGACCCAGAGATGATGCGGCCATGCTAGTGTACCATGGGGTCACGAACCAGACAAGTAGTTACCTGTAATAATGAACATATCCTCCTCCTCGCTTGTGTCCATAGTTACCTATGTGTCGCTTATGAGATGCACCAGTTTATTGGAACTGACCAGAGGAAGCACTTGAGCGCATGGTTCGCCATCATTGTGATACCTTTCTCCATCGGGAGCAGAGAGGGTCTCGCAAGATTGGGACCGTGCCAGGACTATGGTCTTGCGAACATTTTACATACATAAACCCCAGGTAGTTCCGTGCTGTGACTTGAGAAAGCCCACTGTGTGGGTGAAAAGTTGTCAATATAGGAATCACATTTTACTGCATTTGTGTTTATATTTCCATTGTGTCGGTATTTTATACCATTTATTTCTAACAGACTCTGTTACTGCTCCATTATTTTTATACCTGTTTTTATGCACAATTAATATTTTCTCGAACATTACAATGCAACTCTCCCCCCTTCCCATTACATCTATCACATGATAAACTTAAATCCTGATATTACACTCAGCAGTCATATCCCGACACTTTCAAATCATACACGTTTCAGGTTAATGCAATGATAGCTCAAAGTTCAGCACTGCTACCAATAACATAGTTCATTAATTTTTTTTTGCACTTCGACTTAGCATAAAATACCATCATATGTTTTTCTTCTGCACATTTTTCATATTTATCTTTGTTTTTACACAATTTCTGAAATTATCATTACCAGAGTTACTCCATGGACAGTTATCTTTTAACTTTCTTATTATCAGAGCATAAGTTCAATATATCCATACTCATTTTTATTCATTTCTAAACCCCATTTACCTCTAAACTAATCTAGTTTTAAATTTCCTAACACCCCTCACTGAGTTACGCAAGAAAAACCACATCCTGCCCTGGATAATGTGAACCCATCCTGGCATACATGTCATTTCGGCCATAGATGTTTGTCAGTTTGTCAATGATTGTACTGCATTATCCTACAGTGTTTATCCAGCCTAAAGTAATACCATTGCTCTGGCCAACCATTCATTACCACACCTCTTCTTGGCAAATGCCACACTATACAGGGCGCCCCCCTCCTCCTAATCATGGTTCTATAGTGTCCGAACTTTCTAATAAATCTCACTTCTACGTTGCCTACATCATTTGCCTCCAGCTCTGAGGCAAATAAAGTGATTGTCCCATTACCGTTCATGATGTTGTAAACCGGCTAAACAATGTCCTCCATCCCAGCCCAGGAAAGATACCCTTTGTTCCTACTCCTGTCTTCAAGCAGCATGCCTATCCATGTACTAACCTGGCTATCCCAAACACACAATATTCTTACATCTTGTTGTCGTTCGGTCGAGACGATACAGTAGTAGACTCACTTTCGTGGGTAGCACCGAGAATGCTTGGAGGTTTCACGGGAGTTTCCACAGCAGTCTCTTCTTCTTCATCGTTTTCTGGCTTTCATTCGTCTTCTTGATTCGTCACTACGTCGTCCCCTGCTGTCCAGCCACTGACCACGATCCCTTCTTCGACCTGAGGTCTCGATACAGTGAGGACTTACTACGAATTCTCTTGGTTTCTGGTTCATCGCGTATCTCCGCATCGCTGCCCCAATTCTTCTTCAGTTGTGGTAAGTTGCTCGATGGAGGGCATCTTGGTTCAGTCCACGGGAGCAAAAACAAGACCTTCTTCACAGAGTTAAGTATAGGTCAGCACTCAATGTACAGGTCACCACTCAAGAGCACACAAACAGGTCTTCACAGCTACACAACAGGTCTTCACAGCAAACACAAACGGTCTTCACAGGGTGTGTCACATTTGTTCAATGTGGAAGTGGTCGGCCCAAGTATTAGGCATGCGAAGAATTCCTAAGTATTAAGATCCAATAAGTTGCAGTGTCTGAAGTTCCGTTTGTTGATGATGGTTCAGAGAACCCGACCATGTTGATAAATTAGACACATGTGCAACTCTGGGTATCTCTATGAGGAAAACGTTTCGACCACCCGTGGCTTCACAGCCAAACGTAGGAGAAACTTGAAGACAGAGGAGAATGAGGTATCAGTCCTCAACCTTGCGTCGGAAGTGTTCAGCCATCATATCGTGAATAGAAAACGGCATAATAGGCGGAGATGCAGCTTTATAAACCGTATGGCAGGAGAGGTGCAGCAGTATAGGTTCCGTGTACATTTGTATCAATGTGGAAGTAGGTCGTGCCCATGAATGGCAAGCGAAGAATTCCTAAGTATTAAGATCCCAAGAAGTGCAGACACTGTCTGACAGGTTTGTAGATGAATGGATCAAAGAGAACCGACTTGTGATAAATTAGACACATGTGCAACTCTTGGGATATCTATTATTGAGGAACGTTTTCGCCACACCGTGGGCTTCATCAGTCCATACGTAGGTGAAACTTGGAAGAACAGAGGAGAATGAGGTAATCAGTCCCTCACTTGAGTCGATGTGTTCAGTCATCAATCTTGAATAGAAATACGGCATGAAAATATAACACAATGGCTGTATAAATGTGAGCCTTTTATTGATAGTTTCGCCCACACAGAGGGCTTTTTCAAGTCACAAACAGAACTAAGGGTTGGAAGGAACGCGAGTATTTATAGTCGGTTCAAGGCATGCTGAGGTAGGTGAACAATGCCGCACACCGATGATGTACCGAGTGGGTTTAGAGTCTAAAACTGGGTAGCTTGGAAAGGAGATTGGCTAAGTTTAGTGAGCAGACTTTACAGTGTTTTATGTGGATCGCGATGAAGAAGTTTATTGGCACGTGGTTCCGCAATTTAATAAAATCCACAATTTAATCATATTATTCTCAAAGAAACTTTATTATAACCTTCAACAACTTACTATATATAATTATCATCCCCCCCAAAAAACCAAACCACCAAACCTCCTACCCACCCTAGCCCCCCCACCCCCCCCCACCCCCCCCCCCACCCTACAATCACCCAAGCATATATTGGCGATAAGTCTTGAGTTTTCTGGGAGTTTATCAAGTTGGTTGTGTGATTTACGGTGTTGTACGCAGGCATTCTTGTGTCGTCAGACCTGCTTCGTATTCGGTGTTCTGAAATTCGTGTTTGGAGGTCTTGTTGTTTCGCCCAAGTTTATGGACTTGTTGCAGTCATTACAAGGGATTATGTCATTCCCTGCAGAGGATGGAGGCTTGTCTGTATACTACTGGTGATCGTCTTGATGGTCGTGGTTGTGAGTAGATACTTGGTATGATGTTTTGCAAAGATGTTGGAAAACATGTTTGGCAATGGAGTGGTGGGAAGGACAGTTTCTTTCTTCGGCAGTGACTTCTCTGGGTGTGTTGAAGATGTTTTTATGCTCGCCGTTGCAGTCTTGATGAAGTGAGAGGTTAGTGGAGATTTAGAAAATATTTGTTCATTATAGTGCATTCTTCCTTCAGGAACTCGTGGCTGCAGATTTTGTGTGCACGCAGAAGAAGCCTATACTCTACACCACGTTTGGTTGTGGTGTCGTGGTGAGAGTAAGAAGTGGAGAAGATCGTTTTGGTTGGTGGGTTTTTCGATAGACTTTCAAAACGAAGTTTCTTGGTCAGCTTTGCAGAGTAGGACATCAAGGAAAGGAAGAGTGTTGTTCGACTTCTTCTTCAAAGTGTGAACTGGATTGAAGGGTTCGACCTCCGGTTGCAGCTTGTCTTTGAGAGCTTGATCGTTGAGGTGTAGGAGTTATGAGGAGAATGTCGTCAAACATAACGGAGCCAGGTGAGAAGGACGAAGGAATAATGGTGAGAGAAACGTTCGGCTTCTAGATGTTCATGTACAGGTGACAGGGACTGCACTGAGAGGCGAAGTACATGGTTAGTCCAAAAGTCTGCTGGAAAGAGGTGATTTTCGAAAGAGAAAACACGTAAAGCCAAACACATAGTTCAACAAGGTCGATGAAAATCGCTGGCTGGAATAGGAAAGATCAAGTGAATGTCAATTTTTCCTGCGCAAGAGACGATGGCTTGTTGCAGTAGGTACTTTGTGATGGGGAAGTACGTCAAGGGCTGGAAAGTTTTTGTTCCTGATGATTGATGTTCGCGAATGCGATGAAAAAGATCACCTGAGTGTTTGAGATGTGCTGATGATAGTGCCCAAGTGTTTAGAGAGGTGTTTTGGCGAGAATTCATGAGAAAGAACTGGTGGGGAGCACTGCCTATTCCCGAGGATATGCGGGCATCAGTTGGGCGATCAAGGCTTGTGAGTCTTTGGCAGGCCGTAGATTCTGGCAGGTTGGGTTGCTGGGCATGGTGTGCAGAAGTTTCTTCCTTGTCTGAGCCCCTCAGAATGCGGCGTGTCCTTTGAGAAGTTATTTTAGTAAGGTTGTCCACCTTGGAGAGTTGTGAGAGGTTGTAGGTATCAGGTCATTAGTAGATTGAGCAATATTTGGTTCCTGTAATCGGTCAGTGTTCATGATAACAACACCACCTCCCTTTATTTTTCCCAAGGCGGTGGTGGACCTGATGGTCGTGTCTTCTGCCAACCTTTGAGTGATTTTGATGTAACGTCGAGGTATGACTGGGGAGATGCGTGTTGAGATGGCTGCTGGATGATGCTGAAGATAGCCTTTTTGGAAGTCGGAGTCATGTGTCTGTATAGTTTTTTTGGCGATGAAATTGAGGTCTTGTTTTGGTTCGCAATTCTGTGCGATTTTTGAGGCCTAAGCTGAGGGCTTCAGTTTATGTGGTTGACAGTGACGAGATGAAGATTTTGAATATTTCAGGTCTTCTAACTTTTCCAATTCTGTTATCGCAGAGTGTTGTATAGTTTTCTTAGTAAGGACTGATCTTCTGTTGAACATTCGCTGTGGTAACTCTGCTGCGAATGATTTCGGCGGGTTGACGTCTGTTCATGTTGCCCCGGAGTGTTGGGCCTAGTGTTCTGGCTTGGAGGAAAGTCTTCTATGTGCATTGTTTTAAGTCATCTGCCACACTCTCAGGTAGGTGTCTGAGCTGTAGCGGAGAAGGTGGTTGATGTTGGCAATTCAATTTGAGGAGGAGTAGATCTTGGTAAGACCATTTCTTGGATGCACACGAAGAAAATTGTGTCTGGAACCGTTGCGCGAAGTGAGTAAGCTTTTAGAAGAAGGTCAAGGTATTCTCTGTGTGAAGGATCCATTTTATGCGTGTTTGACACGAGTGGAAATAAATGGTATAAATACCGACACATGGAAATATAAAACACACATGCGTATAATGTGACCCTTTATTGACTAGTTTCGCCCACACTTGGCTTTTTCATCACAAAACAGAACTACCTGGGGTGTAAGGGAAACGCGTGTATTTATAGTACGGTTTAAGTAATGCTGAGGTCAGGTGATGAATGCAGCACCCGATGATGTACCGAGTGGGGTTATAGAGTCTAAAAACTTGGGTAGCTTGGAAAGGAGATTGGATAAGTTTGTGAGCAGACCTTCTACAGTGTTCTTATGTGGGATAGCGATGAAGAAGTTTCTTGGCAAGTGGTTCAGCTATGTTATAGAAGCCACTATTCTGGTTGAAGTTGTCGGATATAGAAATAAGTGATGATTCCAGGATTCTTCGGTACTGAGTGTTGTCTTCTGTGGCGATAAGTCTTCAGTTTCTGTAGTTTATCAAGTGGTTGTGTGAATTACGGTGTTGTACCCAGTCATACCTCGACGTTACTTCAATGCAATCAAAGGTTTGGCAGAAGACACGACCATCAGGGTCACCACCGCTGATAAAGGAGGTGGTGTTGTTATCATGAACACTGACGATTACAGGAACAAAATGCTCAATCTACTTAATGACCCAGATACCTACAAACCTCTCACAACTAACCAAGTGGACAACCTTACTAAAACTTTTCTTCAAAGGACTCGCCGCATTCTGAGGGGCGCAGAACAGGGGCAAGAAAATCTGCACACCATGCCCGCAACCCGACCTGCCTCAGAATGTAAGGCCTGCCAAAGAACTCACAAGCATCGTGGTATCCCACAGAGGCCATATCCCGGAATAGGCAGTGCTCCCACCAGCTTCTCAGGATTATCGCCAAATCACCTCTTAAACTATTGGGCCACTATCAGTCCGCGGCACATCTCAAACACTAGTGATCTTCTCAATCGCATTCGCAACATCAAACATCAGGAACATGAAACTTTCCAGCCTTGACGTGATCCCTATTCACAAAGTACCTTCTAATACTGCACAAGCCATCGATCTCTTGCGCAGGAAATTTGACGATTCACTTGATTCTTACATTCCAGCCAGCGATTCATCGACCTTTGTTGAACTTTGTGTTGGCTTTTCGTGTTTCTCCTTTCGCGAAATTCACCTCTTTTCAGCAGACTTTTGGATTACCATGGGTTCGCCACTAGTGCAGTCCTGGCGAACCTGTACTATGGAACATCTAGATGCCGAAGTTTCTCACCATTATTCCTTCGTCTGTCACCTTGGCTCCGTTATGTTGACGACATTTCTCTCATAACTCCTAAATGCTTCAACGTTCAAGCTTCAAAGACAAGCTCAACATTTCGAGCCTTCATCCAGTTCACACTTGAAGAAGAAGTCGACAACACTCTTCCTTTCCTTTGATGTCCTGCTCTGCAAGCTGACCACCAATTCGTTTTAAAGTCTACGAAAAACCCACCCAACCAAAACGATCTTCTCTACTTTCTACTCTCACACGACACCAAAACAAACGTGGTTGTAATTATAGGCTTCTTCCTGCGTGCACTCAGAATATTGCTGCAACGACGAGTAGTTCCTTGAGGAAGAATGCACTATAATTGAACAAATATTTTCTAAACTCCACTATCTCGTCACTTCTCAGAGACTGCAGACGGTGAGCATTAAACACTTCAACCACACCCAGAGAAGGACCACTGCCGAGAAGAGGATGCATAAGTCCTTCCACCAACTCCATTGCCAAACATGTTTCCAACATCTTTGCCAAAACATCATTCATGTATCTACCTCCACAACCACGACCATCAAGGACATCACCAGTAGTAGACAGGGCAAGCCTCCATCCCTGCATTGGTATACATAATCCCTTGTAATGACTGCAACAAGTCATACGTGGGCGAAACATCAAGGGACCTCCAACAGTATTTCAGATCACCAATACGCAAGCAGGTCTGACGACACAAGGAATGCCTGCGTACAACACCCAAATTCACACAACCAAATTGATAAAAATACAGAAACTCAAGACTTATCGCCACAGAAGACAACACTCAATATACCGAAGAATCCTGGAATCATCACTTATTTTATATCCGACAACTTCAACCAGAATAGTGGCTTCTATAACATAGCTGAACCACTTGCCAAGAAACTTCTTCATCGCTATCCCACATAAGAACACTGTAGAAGGTCTGCTCACAAACTTATCCAATCTCCTTTCCAAGCTACCCAAGTTTTTAGACTCTGTAACCCCACTCGGTACATCATCGGGTGCGGCATTCTTCACCTGACCTCAGCATTCTGAACCGGACTATAAATACTCGCGTTCCTTCCACCCCAGGTAGTTCTGTTTGTGACTTGAAAAAGCCCACTGTGTGGGCGAAACGTAGTCAATAAAGGATCACATTATACTGCATTTGTGTTTATATTTCCATTGTGTCGGTATTTTATACCATTTATTTCCAGAATACGGCATATCAGCGGAGAAGCAGCTTATAAACCGTATGGCAGGAGAGGTGCAGCAGTCATAGGTCGTGTCACATTTCTTCAATGTGGAAGTAGGTCGTGCCCAAGAATTAGGCAAGCGAAGAATTCCTAAGCATTAAGATCCCAAGAAGTTGCAGTGTCTGACAGGTTTGTAGATGAATGGTTCAGAGAACCGACATGTTGATAAATTAGACACATGTGCAACTCTTGGGTATCTTTATTGAGGAAAAGTAGGTGAAGTGACGGATGGACACTTATATAGCGCCAACAGGTGAGACGAGGCACTAGGAG
>NW_026504692.1:0-13026 GCF_026875155.1 Cherax quadricarinatus
TGGCTTCGAAAATATCTCTCTCTTCTCTCTCTTTTCTCTCTCTTCTCTCTCTCTTCTCTCTCTCTCTCTCTCTCTCTCTCTTCCTCTCTCATTAAATTTCATTCAAACTTTAAGGTTTTGTACAGTACGATGGTTCAATTTATGGAAACAACGGTATGCAACTTTCTGTTAACAGGTGCAAAGCGAATGTTAGATGACTGGAAAAAAACAGTATGCAACTCTCTGTTAACAGGTGCAATACGAGACTGCAACAGACATCTCTCCCATGCTGGAAACGCTCACCAAACGCTCTCAATTAAGAGACGCTTGGGAAAGCACTTAACAAATATTGGATTCACCAAAACAAAATGCCGGAGGCATGTATGTGCGTGTTTTTGTGTGTGTGTGTATGCGTGTGTATGTGTGTGTGTGTGTGTGTGTGTGTGTGTGTTGTGTGTGTGTGTGTGTGTGTGTGTGTGTGTGTGTGTGTGTGTGTGTGTGTGTGTGTGTGTGCGTGCGTGTGTGTGTACGAATGTATATAAGTGTCCTCTTTCTCAAGTCGACTAGTTTTCCTAAATTCCTAATAACCCCTACGGGTTTAGCAGCAACAAAAACAACAACAATTTGTGACAAAAGCAGAAACTTCAGATTCTATGGATCTTTAAAACAGTAGTTTTTTTTAATATTAATGTCTTTATTCAGAGATGTCGCTTACAGGTTTAAGTTTATACCTAGTGTGAACTTTATCAGGTTTTAGGACTTGGTAGAATTCACACTTGAATGGGAACTTGACCGATAAAGGTCACTCCTGAGTGGGACCATGACAGCTAAAGGTCACCCCAGAATGGGACACTGGCTGATAAAAAGGTCATCCTTGAGTGGGACCCTGACGGAAAAACGTCACCCCTGAGTGGGACCTTGACTGCCAAAGGTCACCCTTCAAACGACTGTAGAATGCCTTCCATTCTACTGTTTATGCCATCAGTACCGTTGGCAATACTCTTGAAATTACTGCTATCTCGACTGACGATATTACAGCTGGTATAACAGCTAATATTACAGCTGGCAATATTTTTGGTATGATTGTTATTACAGCTCTCGATCCTTCCTTTACCTTGGTGCTTGAGCGTCCAGTATTGAACGTTCAGAGGCAGGTGGAAGCACTTGCAAAAACAGAGGACAATTTTTCTTCCCACAGGGATTTACACGCTCATCTAACACCACACTGTGACACACTCCTCTACTGAGGGCTTAACTCCCCTCCCCAACCCTCTTCTTCATCTCCCCTTCCCTAGTTATCTTCTCCTCCCTTCCCTTCCCCTCCCCAAATTCTTTTCACCTTTATCTTTTTATTTCTTCGCATCAATGTTTGTATGTGTGTTTGTGTTCGTATATATATTATATATATATATATATATATTTATATATATATATATATATATATATATATATATATATATATATATATATATATATATATATATGTCGTGCCGAATAGTGCAGAACTTGCGATCTTGGCTTAAATAGCAACGCTCATTCTTGTCATATAGGACAATGAAAATTTGTGTATGTAATAATTTCGCCAAAATCATTCTGAACCTAACGAAAAAAAATTATTTCACTGTGCTTTTTTTAGTTAATTAAATTATTGTAAACAAATCTAAAAATATATTTAGTTGGGTTAGGTTAAAATAAATTGTTCTTGTTATAATAAGGTTAGTAAGTCTTTCTAAGTTCTTTGAGTGAAAATTTTTAAATTTTTCCCAAAATTTTTGAAAAAAAAAATTTTTATTTTTTTTAAAAATTATTGAAAAAATTTAAAAAACTTTTTTAAAAAAAAAGTTCTTGTTAAATTGGAAAGTTTTCAAATTCGGAGTTAAAATTTAATTTTTTTATATAAAAAATAAAAATATATTTTTAAATATAAAAAAATTTTAAAAATTAAAATTTTTAAAAGGTTTTTTCTTTGGGAATTTTTTTACTATTCCACCAAAAGAAATTTTATTTTTTTTTTGGATTTTTATTAATTTTATTAATTTAAATTTATTTGGGTTTTTTTTTTTTTTTTTTTTTTTTTTTTTTCTTTTTTTCATTTTTTTCATTTTCAAATTCCCTTTCCTGGCTTTTTTTTATTTTTTTCTTTTTTTCTTTCCCCAAAACTTTTCCCCCTTTTTTTTATTACCCTTTCTTTTTTTCCTTTGGGCCCCCTTTCAAAATTTTCTTACTTTCCCCAAATTTTTCTTTTCCTTTCCCTTTTCCCCCTTTTTCTTCTTTAAAACTTTTCTTCCTTCCCTCTCTCTTCTCTTTTTCTCTCTCTCCCCTTCTCTCTCTTTTCTCTCTCTTTTTCCCTTTTTTCTCTCTCCCCTTCTCTCTCTCCTCTCCCCTTCTCTCTCTCTCCCTCTCTCTCTCTCTCTCTCTCTCTCTCCTCTTTAAAACGGGGTTTTTTAAAAAGGGTTTGGGTTTAAAGGTTTTTCTAACTTTATTTACAACCCTAAAAGCTGTTACCTGCACAGGCCTTCAAAGCCTTTTTATTTTTTGGAAGACATACAAAAAGAAAAACGGGATAAAGGGTTTGGACCCCATTGTGGGGCCAGAAATTTTCATTTGTTCAGTGATTTTTATTTTGCTAAAGGTCTTTAAAGAAAGTACGAACTTTTCCCAGACATAAAACCACCTAGAAATAAATAAACTGGTAAGTGATGTTTTGGAGAAGGTTACAGTCAGTATAGTTGCTGTTTGCTCCCCGGGCTTGTGTAGAAGCTCACTTCTCGCTGTCCCCCGGAGTGGGGGGCCAAAGGGTGTGGTTCTTGATAAGATTTTTTCCCAGGTTTGGGTCAGGCAAAGAGGGGAGCGTTTTGCTCTGTTTTATTCTGTCAGGAAAAGTCGTAGATAACGAGGGGAGGGGGTTTGCAGGCAGCCCAAAGAAAGTGGAGCATACTCAAGGTATGAGCATACTTATCCCCTCGTACAAAAATTTTGGGAAACCTCTACTGCCCCGAGCGATGAAAGAGCATCATTCTTTTTTAAAAAGCAAAGTTTTTTCTTATTGGTCGAAAGGGTCTTAATGATGGGGGCCCGATACCAAATAAATTTTAGTGGGGCATAGGTGAAAATTTTAAATTTTTTTCCTTGACATTTTTAGTAAAAATTTTTCTACTAGTTGGATTCGTTCTTTTTACTGAGAATAATTTTCCCCGGGTCGGGTTTCAAACTTTCATTGTTGCCCCGGACATTAAAAAAATGCCAACATGGCTTTCCACTGAGCAGTGAATTTTTGGCTAATTCGAGAAGGGGGGCCCTTTCTGGTGGGTTTTCAAATTTTTAAATCACGGGGGCTTTTTTTAATGGGAAGTATTTTTTTTTGAATCTGGGTGTGTAGTGGAAAACCCTGGCTATTTTTTAAAAAAATAAAAATTTTAAAATTGTTTTTTTTAAAGCAACAAAATGAAACTTTTTCCACGATTGAAAAAGGTTTTTTTAAATGGGGAAAAAAAAACTCTGAAAAAATTTTGAAAACTTGGGTTTTTATGACTTTTTCTAAAGTTCCCCGGGTTTAATAACCCCGAAATACTAAAAATTTTACCCGGTCCCCTTGTTTTTTTTTTTTGCCCGTTTTCAAAACCCCCTTTTTTTTGTTAAAAAAGGGAAAAACGTGTTCTTTGGTTTTTTGCTTGGACCTTCAAAAGGAACTTTTTTCCTTTTCATAAAATTTTCGGAAGGGGGGGGGGGGGGTTTTTAAAATTTTTTTTTGGGGGGGGGGGTTTTTTTTGGGGGGGGTTTTTGGGGTTGGGTGGGGGGGGGGGTTTGGGGGGTTTTTGGGGGGGGTTGGGGGGGGGGGGTTTGGGGGGGGGGTTTGGGGGGGGGTTTTTTGGGGGGGGGTTTTTTTTTTGGGGGGGGGGGTTTTAATTTTTGGGGGGGGGGGGAAAAAATGGGGGGGAAGGGAATTTTTTTTTTGGGAGATGCTATAATATTATTTTTTCAGGGGCGATTAAACCGGGGGTTTTCCCCGGGAATGACAAAAATTTTTGTCAGTTAATGTTTCTTATGAGACGGGGGAAATGTTTTTGGGTTTTAGGATATGAAGGTGTAAACTTAAAAAAATTTTTACAAAAGATTTAAAAATTTTGGAGTGAAAAAAAAAAAAATTAAAAATAATGCGTCTTCTGCTCGCTTCAAACTTTCAGTGCTAAAAATTTTATTTTTCTCATGGGGAAACTTCGCCTTGTTTTGGGTTTTGCGGACTTTTCAAAAAATGGTTTTTGTGCAATATGTGAATACTGTTTTTTAATGTAGGTTTTCACCCTTTAAAAGGGGGAAAACCCCCTTAGGGGAATTTTTTGGATAAAATTTTTGGCTTATTTGGGTTTCCAACCCCCCCGGGTTGTTCTTTTGAAATTGGGGAAATTTAAAAATTAAAACCCCTTTTTATTACGCCCCCCCAAAAATTTTTAAAAACCCTTCAAAGGCGAAACTTGAAAATTGAAACTGATTAATTTCGGGTTTTACTTTTTTTTTAATGAAAAGATGTCGGGGGAATAAGTAAAAAACCACTTTAAGCTTCTTAAAAACCAAACCTGAAGCTCAAAAACTCGTTTTGAGCTTTGCGGCCAATTTTTCCCCCCCCAAAATTTTTTTAATCCAAATGAAATTAATGCATTAAGTTTTAATGTGTCCAGATTCACACCCTCAAACCTACCAAAAACCCCGCCCACCCAACTTACTTCACCTTTTCCCACTATATTTTTTCGCGGCACGAGGCACAGGAAGGGCTGGGTTTTTGTTATCGGCAATACCTTTCTCGGATATCGCAAAACAACTTTACATCTACTTTTTCCTTATTAAAACAGGGGTGGGATGGCATACAACCCCTTTGGGGAATGGGGAAAAAGTAACCCAATTTTTTTTCCCCAAAGAAAGGGAATTTAAAAAACCCAAAAATGAAGCCTTAAGGGGTTTTTTTTTCTCTTCTACCTTAACGGAGCCAAGCAGGCGGCAGACCCAATTTGGGGGGGCTTTTTTTCCCAAGGGAAAAGGGTCCCAGCAAGGGCATGGGCCCCGGCCCCCCCCCAAAGAAATTTGGGGGGGCCCGGGCCAAAATTTTGGCCACGTGAAGCCCCAGCAAGCGACCCCCTTTTAAATTGTTCATCGTCTCTTTCCGGAAAGGGCTAAAACTTTTCTTTTTAAAATGAATACTTTTTAAAAAATTTTCTTTTTTGGGAGGGGAAGGGGGAAAGGCAAAGGGCGTTGGTATCAAACATCTCACCTGACGAAAGTGAAAAAAAAGGGTACATACGGAAAACCCCTTTCTTAAGGCCATTTACCAGGGAACCCTTTCTTAAGATTTGAAATCCCAGTAAAACCCTTCTTTCCAGTCAAATCCCTCCCAGAAAAACCCCCCTTTCTTAAATTTAACCTTTAAAAACCTTACTGCAGACTACACTCCCCGGGGAAACCCTTTAAAATAAAACTACTGGAGAACATTTTTAAGATTGAAACTATCAAGGAAACCTTTTTTTAAAGACTCCCCTTAGAGCAAAACTTGCCCAAGAGTCTCCTTCTTGTGCCACGTAGGTCGATCTTTTTCTCTTTTTGATGGCGTATCTTCACATCCGTTCTTTTTTAAAAACCGAAAGGGCCGTTAAAAAAAGGTTGGTTTTTTGATTTTTATTTTTGGGGTAGGTTTTTTAAAAATTTTTCAAGGAAATTTTAATTTTTGGGGAACCCCAAAAACCCAAACCTCCCCTTTTTCCCTTTGGTTGAATATTTCCACTTTCTTTGGGGTTTTGGTTTTTTTGGTTTTTCCCCTTGAAATTCCTTCCTGTTTTTGGGTTTTTCCCTTCCCTTTTTTATAATTCCCTAAGGAAATACTTAACCCCCAAATAAAATTTGGGTCTTTTTTAAGGGGGGTTGACTTTTTCCCTTTTTTCCCCCTGCTTACCAATTAAACACGGTTTTTTGTAGGGGGGGTTTTATGTTGGTGTGTGGTGGGTTTCCCTTTAATTTTCTTCATAATTTTTGGTTTGGAAAAAAGGGTCGAAAATTTTCACTTTCCCCGCCTTTTTTATAAGTGCTTAAACAGGTCTCCCCCCTTCCCTGCTTCATGAAGGTTTTTAAATTTCCTTTAAAAAAGGGTATGGAACGCTTTCCTTTGCCCCCCTACCTCACTTTGGTTTAGGGCCCCCCGGGGTTCCTGTTATTATACTAAGAAATCTTTCCCCCTTTGCCAGGGTTTAAATTCCAAAAGTTAACCCTTTTTGTTTCTTTTTCCCTTTCCCGGGAACCCCTGCTTTCCATTTGGCTTTAAATTCAGAAGATTTGTTGTTGTTATAAAACCTCCCCAACCCTTGCCTTATTCCCAAAACCGGGTTTTCCCTTTAACCTTTTCTTAAAAATAGGAAAACCCTTTAAGTTGGGGAAAAATTAACCTTTCCAAAACAAAATTTTGCTTTTCCCCCCCTAAATTTCCCTTGGAACGTTTTTAAAATCAAAGTGCGGGGGTTAAAAACCAGGGTGTGCAAATTAAGTATGGGTGAGTACCACGGGGTCATGCCCTTAAAAACCAATTCCTTGCTAAGGAATAAAACCCTGTTCTCATTTCCACCCATCCCCCTGCACCTTCCTTTGGTTTATTTGTCTTCCGGGACCGGATTTCCCGGATTATAACTCAACCCCCAAGCCCTTTCTCCTTGGGGGGAAGGTTGATTTTTTGGCCACACCTTTTTCCTCCTCTTCGGTTTTCCTTTTGGGGGCCCCTTTCCAAAAAATTTTAAATTTATTTGATTTTCCCCGGGGTTTTTTAAATTTTTGAGAACCAGTTGCTGGCCCAGCCTGTCCGGGTCCTTTGAAGTTCGGGCCTGATTCTCATCTGTTTTAATTTTTTTTTAAATTTCCCCACATCATCTGCGAACGGGGGACACTACTGATCAAACCCCTTGAAAATCATTTTCATTCACATTTCCCCAAAAATAGCATGGTCGTAAGACCTCCCCCTGTGGGGACCTCGCTTGCCCACAGTCCCAAAACTGTGATCCCTCATCCGCCCCTGACTCGTTGTTGCCCCCCTTTTCAGGTTTTCCTGACCCAATTTCCCATTTCCCTTTCCCTGTTGAAAGCGCCTGTTTTCCCTAGCTTCCTAACCAATTTTTTGGGGGAAAAACTGTTTTGGGAAGGGCTTCTTGGGTCCCAAAAAGATGCGCCCAAACCCACCACTTAGCTCTTGAAGACCTTTTGTGGGCTCTCTGTAAAACAAAACCAGGTTTCCCTCTTTGAGCAACTTTACCAGCAGCTGAGAGAAGAGTCAGAGTTGCTAAGATGGAGTTTCGGCGATTAACGGGGGAAAACAAGAGGATTCGTAGTAATCCTCCCGTTTTTGGTCCCCAGGTTTAAAAGGGGGGCTTGGCAATTTGGGCCCGGGGAAACATGGGAAACCCAAATGAAATCCAAAGGGAAAAAGGTTTTGGGGAGGCCCCAAAAAAACGAGAAACCCGAAAACTCCCCTGGGAAAATTCCAAACCCAATTTTCCGGGGCTACCCGACCAAAATTTTAGTGGGTTTTACTGGGGAAAGCCCCAACGAGCACCAAAGAAGCATTGGCAACGGAATGGACATCCCTAAAAACCCCAAAAGAAGGAAACCCGAGAACGTCTTGGGCGATTCTACAAGTGGTGGTTTAAACTACCTGGCGAATGGAAATCGACACTCGGCATCACGACGGACGACGCCAAGGAAGGGAAAAAAATTGTTGGGTTTTTGGGGAAAACCAGATTAGGGGCATGGGTGGGCATTCTGCTTTAAAGGGTAGGGGTGGAAGCAAGGGGTGTGTTTTCCCGGGGGTTTGGGGTGAAGGAATTGTTAGCCGTCCCGGATGACATCATGAGAGGTAAAGGGAGCAATCCTATTATCTGTCTCAGTGCTGGAGGGGAAAAGATTTTGGGAGAGTAGGAGTAGGACCTGATTTTGCAGGTTTCACAAAAGGTAATTGGGGAATGCCGAATGTTCTTTTCCAAAAAGAAGGGGGGAAATAAGGGTTTTCCGGGGAAAGGGGGGGCAACCCCCCCAAAACCCCAAAAAAACCCAACCCCAACCGGGGACCCCGGTCAAAAAGCCCGGCCAGGGAAACCCATTTTCCCCGGCCCCCCAAGCGTGGGGACTTTTGGGGAAAACTAAGAATAGTTTTGGAAACCCCCGGAAAACCTTTTAAGCCCAGGGGGTTAAAAATTCTGGGCCCGTTGGGGAAAAAAATTGTAAGGAAAAGCCGGGGGCATTAATTTACAAGGACCTTTTTGGCAAAAGACAGGAAGGGGGAAGGGGGTTTTAATTTTTTCCTAGGGTGTGGGGTTGGGAGAAAGGCCAACCAGTGGGGCAAAAATGTTTTGGCCTTAAAAACTAGGGAAAAGGGGTGGTATTTTTTCAAAAATGGAAGCCGGATAAATGGGACTAGGGAATTTTAATAGCCCAAAATTAAAAAGGTTGGGGAATTTGGGGGCCATGGCCAATAATTGAAATGGCATAAAAAGGGGTTTAAAAAGGGAAAAACAAAAGACGGGGGTAAAAAAGGGGGGGTCTTTAATTTTTTTAATACCCCCCCCAAATTTTGTAGGGCCAGGGGGGTAAGGGGAAATTGTTGGGACAAAGGGAGTGAGGTTTAATTTTGGGGATTTAAAATTTTGTAATTTGGTTTTAATTTTTTAAAAAGGGGGGGAAATCCTGCAGAAAATTCAATTGGGGTTTTTTAAAAGGGTTTGTGAAGAATACAAAAGGGGGGTTTTTGGACTTTTTCCGGGAAACTTTAACCCCGTTGAAAAAAAAAAGGGAATTGGTCTGAAGGAAGAACAAAAATCTTTTATTTGAATTTGAATGGAAAATTTAAATTTTGGGGTAACCGTCCCCCAAATTTTTCCCTGCTTAGGGGAAAGGAAATTTTAAAAAAAAGGGGTTTGGGGCCTTTTTTTTGAGGAACCATTTAATTTATCCTTGTTGGGGGCAATTTTTTTTGGGTTAACGGGGAAAAAGAAAAGGGGAAATCAATTTAAAAAGAACCAAAAAATTTTCTGGGAAAAAACAATTTCAAAAAAAAGCCCGCTTCCCCAAAGAACGTTAATTTAAAAAATCCCTTTATAAAAAGGAAAAAATTTAAAAAAATCAAATTTGAAAAAAAGGACCCAAAAAAGAAGGGAAAAATAGGCTGAAATATCTACTAGGGCATAAGAAAGGAATTTATAGGGGTAAACAAAAAGGCGAGGATCAATTTTTTGAATCATATAATTTACATTTAAAATTGGGCATTAAAAAAGGGGGTAAGAAAAGCTTTAAAAGGGGCCCATGCTAGGGATTCTAAAAATAACCCAAAAAGTTTTTTCCAAATTTTTATAGAAAAAAAAAGTCGAGATAAAAATAGGTCCCCTTAAAAATAACTATGGCCTCTTACTGACAAAGAGAAAGAAATGCGCTCGATTTTAAATAAATTTTTTTCTCTCGGGTTTTTTCCCCGGAAGAAAACTAAAAATTTTTCCGGGGAAAATTTAAATTTTTTTAGTGGTCCAGAAGAAAAAAAATTAATTTGTAACAACACAGTCACTAGTGAAAATTTGGGTTTTGAAGCAGAAAGACCGACTGAAAAACCCAAAAAAAGTCACCGGGTCCTGATGGGTTTTTTCAAGGGTTTTTAAAGGAATGCAAATGGAAGTCGTGAAACCCTTAACTAATATTTTTAATTTTTCTTTTTAAAAGGGTAGTGTTTTGAAAATGTGGGAAAATGGGTAAAGTAATTCCTATTTTAAAAAAAGGGGGCAAGTCGTTTTTCCGGGAAAAAAACCGCCCCCAAAAAAGGGCCCACCTCAATTTTTAAGGCAAAATTTCTAGGTAAATTATAGCTGGGGATTATAAGAAGCCATTCGATAAACATTTGCTTTATTAAAAAAACTCACCAAAGGGGTTCACAAGAGGCCGGTCTTGTCTAACTAATTTATTAACTTTTTTCTAAAGCTTTTGAGGCTGTTTTCCCCGATAAAAAATTTGAAAATTGTTTACTTAAAATTTTTGTAAGGAATTTTATTGAGTTCCGCACCAAAGACGTGAAAAAGTAGCAGGGTCAATTCATTGGGGGGGAAAGGGGGCTCTGTGGCTCCGACAGGGAAACAGAGTGCCAAAAATGGGGGGTTAAAACCCAGTGGGGATCAGTAAAAAAGGGGGGGCAGGGGTTTTTGTTTATAAAAATATAAACAATGAACTTGATGAAGGAATTACTAGTGAAATTTTAGCAAATTCCCGGGGGATGACACGAAGATAGGTAGGATAATTGATTCAAACGAGATGTTAGGGAACTTTAGGGGGATTTTTGACAAACTCTTTCTTGGTCAGAAAATTGGCAGAAACAGTTCCCCAAAGTAATAAATGCAAGGTTCGAAGATCGGGAGGGGTCCATAACCCCCAGGGACTTATAAAATTAAAAAATGGAACTTAGCCATACAAATTGCGAAAAGGGCTTGGGGTTAAGGTTTAAAAGCAAACCCTTTAAAACCCAAAACAGCAATTTGGGCCCAAGCGTAGTAAAAAGGCAAATAGATTTCTGGGGTTTTTATCAAGGAAGTGTAAGCAAAAGAAGTCCCCAAAAGGGGCATACTGCAGTTTATACATCATTAGTAAGGCCTTTACCTAGATTAGGGAGCTCATGTTTTTTCTCCATATTATAGAATTGGGCATAAATTCGTTTTGAAAACATTTTTAGCGTAGGATGACTAAAAATTTTTACATAGCATTAGAAATCTTCCTTATGAAGAAAGTTGAAGACTCTTAAATTCATTCACTTGTTTTGACGAAAATGATGGGGGACCTTATCGAAGTGTATAAGTTTGGGAAAATAGGTTTAATAAAAGGGGGTATTAACAAGGTTTTTGAGGGTAAACCCCCCAGGGAACCCCCAGTAATGGAATTTAAATTTGGGTAAGTTTTTGATTTTGAAAGGGGATAGGGAAAATAATGGTTTGGGAAAAAGGGGGGTTGATAGTGGAAAAAGTTAAACCGGGTTTGGGTTTTTTGGGGGCTAGGGCTTTTGGGGAGTTTCCCAAAATTTTGGTTGGATAAGTACATGAGTGGGAGGGGTTGGGTTTGAGAGGGACTTGCAATCGGTGCTTTTTTTCTTGGGTGGCATTTAAATTTTGGGTTTGGGGCAAAAGTTTTGGGTTTGTGGGTTTAATTGGGAAAAAGGGCCGCCTATAAAGGGGGCCCAAAAGGCCTGGGGTTTCAGTGTTCCTCCTTTCTTTTTGTTCCTTTTTGTTCTCTCGTGTCTTACTTCTGTTTCTTTACTTAAAAATCCAGAAGGTTTGTGACAAGGATTTTTCCCTTTCCTTAAAACCCTGGTTGGGTTTTCGTTTTAATCTTGTTTCGTTCCAGGGGGCTCCAACACTCTCCTCCCGTAATTTTTCTCCCTGACTTTTCTTTTATACCCCGTCGTTTACCTGGTCTGTTGTTCAGTGTTTTTTTTTCTTTTTCCTTTTTTAAAAAGGGAAAAAAAACCCCCTTTTGTGGGGGTGGTTGGGGTGTGTGGGGTGTGTGTGTTGTGTGTGTGTGTTGTGTGTGTGTGTTAGGGTGGGGTGGGGTGTGGGGTGTGTGTGTGTGTATCACCATTTTTTGTTGCAGGGGGCCGAGTCATTTGCTCCTGGCCCCCCCTTTCACTGATTGCTACTAGGGCCTCTCTCCCCCCTGCTCCATGAGCTTTTTATACCTCGCCTTTAAAAAACTATGAATGGTTCCCGCCTCCACTACTTCACTTTCTAGGCTTTCCCACGGTTTTGATACTCATGACGAAGAAATATGTTTTTGTGTTTTGTGTGTGGTGTGTGTGTGTGTTTTGTGTGTGTTGTGTGTGTTTTGTGTGTGTTGTGTGTTGTTTGGGGTGTGGTGTGTGGGGGTGTTGTTGTGTGTGGTGTGGTTTTGGTTTTTGTGTGTGTGGGTGGGGTTTGTGGGGTTTTTTTGTTTTTTTTGGTGTGTTTGGGTTGTTCCCGGTGTTTTGGGTTGGGGGGGTTTGGGGTTTGGAATTGCTCCAAATTAAATTTGCTTTTTTAAAATCAGTTTTAAAACCCTTTTCCCTTTTCGGAGTTGGGAATGCAAACCAACCAACAATTAAAGAGACTGGGGGATACCCGGTCCCAACCTCCAATAACCTGCCAAAGGGGTCGAAACGGGGGGGGGCCGAAAACCTAAGGAGTTAGGCAGGTCCGACTAAAACCCATCAGGGAAAGACGGGGGTGGAAACCCGGGGAGTTAAGACCAAAAAAAAAAGCTGCACAAGGGTTTTGGCAAAGAAAAGCTTCCGAATTAAAAAGGGTTTAAAGACATGAACGTGAAAAGGTCAGCCCATATAGTATGCGATGTTTGGAAGATTGATCAAATAAGAAAAAAAAGGGAAAAGGGGTGATAGAAGTATTTCTCAGTCACAGGTTGTCACAGTGGAATACCTAAAAGTGCGTAGTGAGGCGGGAACCTTAATAGTTTTAAGACGGGGGTTTGATAAAGCTCAGGAGCGGGAGAGAGAGGACCCAGTAGCAACCGGTGAAGGGGGCCGGGCAGGGGTCGACCCCTGCAACCATAAATAGGTGATACAAATAGGTGATATACCACACACACACACACAAACACACACCAAACACACACACCCCACACACACACACACACACAAAACACACACGCACACATAAAACACAGAAAAACACACTAGGGGAGTCACAGATACCACACTACATAGTACACAACACCACATATACAAAACGCTTACATATATCGACAAGTGCCTTTGACAACCCGTAACTCCACAACAGCCAAGTAATGATAATACATTATCAGTTATAGAAATTGAGTGATTTAATATTTTAAATTTTTGTTTATTTAATACCCGTTGCGCAAAAATTTAAATTTCCCTTTTTTTATTAAACTTTAAACAAAAAATAAAAAAATAGAAAAAAAGGGAAAAAACGGTATCAGACAAAACTTTTGGGGATCGATCCCTCCTTAAGATAGTCCTTATCCCCGGGACTTTTTTTTATTTTTAAC